>VZSF01004304.1:6386-19453 GCA_013398295.1 Chionis minor
GGGGCCCCGCGTTCGCTGCCCAGCCCCCGCCCGCCCGCCCGCCGCCGGGCCCGCGGCTGCAGCCAGAGCGCCCCTGGCCGGAGCAGCTCGCCCGGAGGCCGGGCTGCGAGTGCGGGGCCAGCCCGGTCTGGCGGGAGCGCCCGGAGGTCCCTGCTCGGTTCCGGAGCCCCCGGGGATGTCGCGGCGTCTCTGCCCTCGCCCCGCACAGCCCAGTGGTGCGGCGCACCCAGCGCTCCCTGCTTCTTCCTCTGGCCCTTTCTTTACTTGGCCCTAGCGGCGCCTCTCCCGCTGCTCACCTGCTCTCCCTGCCTGTTCCCTTCTCCCTCTCCATCCCCGTGGGCTGCCGCTCACCACACCTGTGCCACAGAGTCTTCTGGACATGATGGTCTCGGAGGAGGAGAGCCTGAAGGAGCGTCTGTTGAAGAGCATTGCCCTGCGTCGGAAGGAGCTTGACACCCTCTGCAGGGAGCTCCAGCTGGACCCCTTTGAGGTAAGGTATTGCCTTTTACTCCTAGGATCCTGCTGGCAACAGTATTCTGCTGCCTGGGCTCTGCCCAGATGCCTCAGTGAGGCTGGAGCTCACAAGGCAAATGCCTGTTCAAAGCCACTTTTCCTGAGGTTTGTTAGAGCCAAAGCCTTTGTGGCTCCGTGCAGGTTGGGCACAGGCAGATGTTTGTGAGGAGGCCAGGTGTCTTGCAGCATCTTCTTTTGTGTGGTGCTGCTGCACTTACACCCTCTTGGGGACCCTCTTGTACAGAACTGAGGCTTGTAATCCAGGTCATTGTTTAAGAAGCCTTAAATATGTGAGTCAGGCCTTCAAGAGCTGTGGAGAAGACAGCTGATTTCTGGACTTTTCTAGGCAGAGGAACAAAGTACCATTCTGCAGATGGAGAAGGATTTGCGCGCCCGCGTGGAAGTGATGTTAAAGCAGAAAAGGGACAGGAAGCAGGAGTTAAAAACCCTGCAAGAACAAGATAGAGACTTGTGTGACATTCTCTGCACAACCCCATTCTGCATTGACAGCAATGCAGTGCCCAGCCTGGAGGACCTGGATCGTTACAGGCGCCACTTAGCATCCCTGACCACAGAGAAGGTAAGTGGAGAGAGGATGAGGATCTTGCCAAGGGCGATGTGCAAGGTGCTTGCTGCTTTTTAATGCCCCTTGTCACCTCCAGGAGCAAAGGCGAGAAAAGTTTGTCAGCAGCAAGCGGCAAATCATCCTCCTCATGGAGGAGCTGGACCACATTCCAGACACAAGCTTTGAGCAGGACGTGGTGTGTGAGGACGAGGAAGCCTTCTGTTTGTCTGAGGACAACATTGCTGCCCTCCAGAATCTGTTGCAGCAGGTATGTTGGCACACTGAGGCAGCATTGTTTGCTGTGATTTATGGGGCTGTGGAGGCTGTCGATGGGTCCTGGCAGAAGTTGGCATTGTGATGTAAAGAGTGACTGGTTGGTTTCCAGCAAGCCTGTGCCTTAGAACATCCTTGCAGGAGCTTTTGCAAGGAGATCTTGGAAGAGAAGTGAGTGGCTTTGCTAGGTGCAGTAGAGCAAATAGCCTACTCATGCCCTTCGGCTGCACTGGTGCTGACCCTGTGCTCTCCCTCCGGTAGCTGGAAGCCCGACGATCCCTGAATGAAGCTGCATGCACAGAGCTGCGCTCCAGAATCATTGCACTTTGGGAAAGGCTGCAGGTTCCTGCGGAGGAGAGGGAATCTTCTGCAGTGCACATACCTGGGTCCCGAGCTAAAACCAGGAAAGCTGTAAGGACCTTCCTGTGCCCTTGGAGCGGGCAGAGGGGGCTGGGGAGAAGCAACTCTGGGTTTTGTGCTCATGTTTGCTCAGCCAGAGTTTCTTCAGTCAGGTGCAAGGTGGGGAGGACAAATCCTGCCCTCTTGGGTGGAGGAGCTGAGAGTTGGTGCTGGTAATTGCATCATCTTAGAAAGTGACTTACGCAGAAGATAAATTCTGTTTTGCTCTTTTTCTTCTCACGCTGCCTTCTCTGAGTCTCTGCTCTGATCTTGTTGGCAGCTGCAGTTGGAAGTGGACCGTCTGGAGGAGCTGAAGCTGCAGAACGTGAAATCTCTGATTCAGGCAATCCGGGCAGAGCTGGCTGACTACTGGGACAAGTGCTTCTACAGTCATGAGCAGAGGGAAGGTTTCAGCCCCTATTATGATGGTGGGTGCTGGCTCTTTCTGCTTGCTGACTCTCCAATGGGAGCTGCAGGCTGCCTGCTGGCAGGCCAGCTGCCAAGAAGGGCTGCCCTTACCTTGCAGAGACATAGGGACCTCCTGAGGCATTGCCTGCTCAACATGTTTTTGTATCCTCTCCAGAGGACTACACAGAGACCCTGCTTGAGCTCCATGATGCTGAGGTGGAGAAGATGAAGATCTACTACGAAACACACAAAGATCTGTTTGAGGCAGTCCAGAAATGGGAGGAGAACTGGAAGCTGTTCCTGGAGCTGGAGGTATTGTCTGGGCAGAAACGTCCTCTGCCTGGCTCAGTGTTGGGTCACTAGGCAGTGCACACCTCCGCTCCCATGTGCAAAGTCCTGTTGGGAAAGACCAGGGAGGCACTAGGAAAACAAAGTGGGTCGGTGAGGGGATGGGGTGCTGTATCCAGAGCACTGGTATGTTTTGTGATTGGGGGGGGGGGTTGCACAGCAGGGATGGCTTCCTCCATGGGCTGTATCCTGTGGGGTGTATGTTGGGCTGTGAGACTGGGTTGTGTGTTTGGCTCTCTCCTGACCTCCCTTCTGTACTAGAGGAAAGCAACTGACCCCAGTCGCTACACCAACCGTGGGGGGAATCTGCTGAAAGAAGAGAAGCAGCGAGCAAAGCTGCAGAAGACACTTTGCAAGGTAGGCTGAGGCCTGGAGAGGATGCTGTAGTCCCAGATAGGCCTGCATATCGCTGACTGAGCAGAAGCACAGCACTTGGAGCCAGCAGGGCTATCTCTGGGCATGGAGATGCTCGCGTCCAGGAGGGTAGCCTCTCTACACTACTCTTGTGTTCTCATCAGCTGCAGGAGGAGCTGGAGAGCAGGGTCCAGGCCTGGGAGCAGGAGCACGAGGGGGCTTTCCTGGTGAAGGGGCAGCAGTTCATGGAGTACGTGAGGGTGCAGTGGCAGCTGTACCACCTGGAGAAAGAGAAGGAGAAGCAGGAGCGGGTGAGTGCGAAGCTGAGTGTGCTACCTCCTGGCCTGGAGGAGCCTCTGCTGCCTTGAGCGCCAGCCTGTTGGTGACCCTGCCCTGTACAGGTGGGGGAAACTACTCCAGCTGCTGCCTGTGGCTCTCTGACTTCTCACTCTCTGCCCGGAAGTGGCTCTGCACACAGTCCCCTTCCTTTGACTGTGGAACTGGTGTCCATTGCTATCAGCGTCTGCGTGTTGAGCCCTTTCTTGGCTCTGGACACCTGTAAATCTGCTGAAATACCTGATGCTTGGCCATGCCCCAGACTGTCTGTAGGGCATTGCCTGTTAGCAGGAGCCTGCCCTTCCCCTGGCAGTGAGTGGTGAGCAGGAATTCTGCAGCTCTGTGCAGCCAGCTCTCTGCTGCTCTTCTGCTTGCGTTTTTAAGTGCAGATCTCTCACACAGCACCTGAAGAAAAGCCGCCAGATTGAGGCAGAGATGATGTATGGAAGCACCCCGCGGACACCCATCAAGCGTCGGGTGCTCGGCCCCCACACACCTGGCAAAGTAAGGAAGGTAAACTGTCTGTGAAGCAGCGTAGATGTCCTGGGACCCTGCCTGGGTCCCAGCTAAGATCTCGTTAGATTAGAGTCCTGCCTTGTTCTAGGCTGGCTTCAGTCCCGCACAGAGAGGGGGGAGGGTTTGGAGTGCTGTGGCAGCGTAGTGGAAACACGGAAGGGCCTGGGCCACAGGCACCTCTGTTCTCCCTGGGGACGACCCGCCTGTTGCACTGTGGTGCTCTGGAGGCAGAAGACTGTGCAGCTGGAACTTCCACCTTGGGTTCCCTGGCACAGTGCAGCTGCTGGCTTCCTCCCTGTGTGACATTGTGCTCTGTTCTTCCCCTCAGCTCAATGGCACTTCCATCTCCAGCGCCACACCCAACAGCACCGTTCGTTCAGCTTTTGGGGGAACTATCCACCACTCACCAACATCTCGGTTGCCGCCTTCCGGAGGGAAGGTAAGGAGCTTTCCAGCAGGGTGGGCTGGAGGAGAGATAGATGAGCTGGGACAGCACAGCTCTGACTGCTGTCACACCGTGCTTTGCTGCCTCCCCTACCAAGCTCCTAAGGTGTAAAAGCCCCTGCTAGTCCACAGCCTGCTGTGGTGGGCTGCTGTGATCCTGGCAGGATATCTCTGGGACCTGAGGGAGGAGGAGGGTAGTAGCAGCATTCTGGAAATCTTCCTCCAGCCCCAATTTCTAGTGTAACTCCGTTCAGCTGTGCTGAGCCTGCAGCTTGGGGGGCCTTCAAGAGGTAGGTGTGGTGTTATATGTTTCCTGGATCAGAATTTTTGCTGTAGACCCTGGAGGGCTCCTGGAGCTTGAAATTACCCTGGTGCTGCAGAGCAGCACACAGCGAAGCTAGCACAGCTCTCCTAGCTCTACTTGATTCTTGTCATCTAACTGTCACTTCTTCCTGTAGTCTGGCCAGGCTCGGATTCCAAACCGTGTGGCTGCCAAGTTTCCCCGTCCTGGACACAGGGAGCAGAACAAGGAGAATGTGTCCCAGCTGAACGGAACCACCCTGAGCGGTGGGTGCACCCCCACAGCCCCTGCCCAGCGTAACCACGGCATTAATTCTGTTGCCAGCACCTATTCTGAGTTTGCGGTAATTCACCTCTTCTAAACCCACCTCCCCCCGCTGGGCAGCACACGGGTTGTGCTTCCCCCCACCTAGAGCACCCCAAGGGGCTCAGCTCTGCACAGCCCTCCTGGTGTCCCCACGCAGAGTGGCTGTCCCTGCCAGTCTCCACAGCAGCAGATCTGTTGGCTCTATAGCAGGAACTTAAATGAGGTTTGGTGGCTGAGGCGAAGCACTGCTCACATCGCACAAAGGCCCTGAGCAGCCTAGTGGGGAACAGACACAAACGCAAGAGAAACGCTGATGTTGGTGGCACCTCCCAGCTCCGTGCAGGGGCAAAGCCCTACGTGGCCCAGCACCCCTGGAACAGCCCCACTGCAGTGATGCAGCTGCTCCACCGAGGTGGCTCTGTCTGCAGATGCTTGAGCAAAGTCTCCCACCTGCCCCCATGGTCCCAGTCACTTAATGCAGTGTGTCCTGGAGGTGGTGATGCTCCCCAAGCCTTTCCAGGGGGCTGCAGTGTGGTGGCCTGGGCAGCTGGCAGCAGCAGCACTTTGTTGCTGTCCTAATCCACTCAGTGGGAGAGGGGTGGAAGGGTCTCCTGACACCCACAGACAGGGGAAGGCTTTTCCCGCTGCCTGCATGGACTCATGGGGCACATGCTTATATGGGATGCGTCTTGCTGTCCCCCGTGAGTTGAGCCTGCAAAGGGACCCCCGCATCTGTCCCACCTTTTCCGCTGCTCTCTGCTGCGTGAGCGAAGGCTGGAGAGCTGCCCCAGCTGCTGAAGGCGGTGCCCTCTGCTGATGGAGGGGGCTTTGCTCGTCACTAGCTGGAGGCCCCTTAGCGGTCTCTGCCCTTCCGTTAGGATGGGCTGAGCCCAAGCTTTAACATCTTCTGACCCTAGAAAGCCACGCGCATCCCTTCTCAGTGGCAGCTAAGCCTGTGTGTGGAGTGCCCTGTGCGCCCTGGCTTTCCTGTCTGCTGGTGATCCCAGGCTTGTGCACAGCCTTGAGGTAGGGAGGGTGCTGGTTTGTGATGGAGGCAGATTCCTGCTAGGTGTTCCCTTCCTTCAGCTGCTGGGCATGGTTGTCCCTGTCCTTTTGCTCAGGGGCAGCCTGTTTGCTTTCTGCTGATCTGGCAGAGTGCTTCCCAGGACAAAGAGCCTGCTGCAGGAGGGAGGTATGTGGTTCCCAGCCTGGGGCTGTTTGTGCAACAGGTACTCCTGCCTCTGGGAAGCAGAGGGGCTCTGTTCTTTCTCAGATACTCAATGCTAATTCTTTCCCGCTTCTGAAGCAAGAGGGTGTGGGAAGCCCAAACAAGCAAGCAGGAGCAGCCCGGCTTACCCTCCTTGCGTGCTTGGAGCCATTCCTGCTTTCCCAGAGTCCTGAAGCAACAGCTCTGCCCCCGCTGCCCTCTGCCTGTCACCTCATTCCCATCTCCCGCTTCTTGTTTCCACAGCGCGAACTTTCAAAGGCTTCTAGGTCTCACAGCAGCTCCGACGTCCTGAACTCCACCACCACCAATGCCTTCTGCTGAGGTGCTGCCAGCCGGGCTCCAGCTGCTCCTAGTCATAGTGAGTCTGCTCAGGGAGAGCATGACGCACCTCCCCCTGTGCCAAAGCATCCTGTGCTGTAGGGTTAACTTTTACCTGGGTCCCAGGTGTTCTGGACAGCCTGGTTCTCTGTGGGGTGGGAGCTTCCGGCCTGGCAGGGTAGGGTGTGAAAGGGACACTTTTAAAAACTTTATTTGGGGAACTCTTGAAAATGTTTGTGATTAAAGATTTGAGTACGTGGTCGTGTTAGGGTAGTGCAGCAGTGGGTGCTGGCTCCTGCTGCAGCCCAGCTAGCTGGAGTGAGCATTGGTGCTTGGTTGCAGGGGTTTTGCCTTGCTAAGCATGCTCTGGGACAGACAGGACCCATTTCGGAGAGCTGGCCTCAGTGCCTCTTGCCACGGGCCTTTTTCCCCCCCTCCCTGTTTCTGTAGCTATTGTCCATCAGCATTTTCTCAACATCACAGCAGGCTTACTTTATCAGGGCCTTGCTTTAGCTGAGGTTCCCTTACCAGGCTTTGCTTGTCCCCAGAGTAATGGCCCCCCCTCCTGCAGGCTGGCTGCAGTGCTGAAGGTCTCGCCGCCTGTGGGGCTGGGGGTCTCTGGCGGGGAGCAGTGGGGCTGGGAGCCTCAGGAGGGAGCAGCAGGGCACTTTACAGGCAGGAAGCCTGACCAGGCATCCTCCTGGAGTCCTGCTGGCCACACGACTTGTAACCTGCTGCTTCCTCTGCCCCATCCCCAAGTCGTGGAGGGGCAGAGCCCGGGGCAAGGAGTGCCTGAGCACACGCTCTCTGCAAGGGAGCGAGGCGCAGTCAGACAAGGCCCTCCCTGCCCTCCTCAAGGGGGGCAGCACGTCCTGCTCCACACCGTCCAGCACTGCCCCCTGCCCTCCCTCGCCGTTCGCTCTAGGGGAGGACAGGGAGGGCTTCAGCTGTAGGAGACAGCCCCGGGCATGGCACAGGGGCCCTGTTTGCACCTTTGTTAACAAAGCTCTGTACCTATGTCTCTGTCCCTGATTATAACTAATTTGCACCTTGTTATCACTACAGTCCCCACTTGCTGTTATTTATTCTCTAGGTTCTCTCTGCTTGTTTTGTAACGCTGTATATACTGTTCATGGGAATAATACATCGCTGTGTACATAGCCACTGCTCTTTGTGTGTCTGTGGGGTGACCGGCTGTGGCTGTGCAGCTGGCGAGGAGAGGGGGGCTGAGCATGGCTCCACAAGGAATATCCTTTGTACGCAACACAAAGCACCCCTACAGCCATTATGGAAAAGTAGATGTAATAAATGTGTTCTGCCCTTCCCTTGGTTGCTTTTAGCCCAGGTGCAGCTGCAGCCTGGGCCATGTCAGGCAGCAGATGAGCTCTAGTGTGTAAGTTCAGTTCATTGTGGGCTAAACCCAGCCAGATCCTGTCCTGGGGGGCTTCCTGCCCCATCTCTGAGGAGAGAGTGGTGCCTGGGCTGGTCCTGGCAGCAGATGGGCAGGAGCAGAGCTTGCCTGGGTCATTCACCGCGGGGGCAGCCATGGTGGTGGGATGCTTTGGGCCTCTCCTGGCTCCAGCACGCAGATGTAGGTGGTCCAGGGCCCGCACACCACTTCCTCCGCCTGCAGCCCCTCAGCCACCAGGTACTCAACGCGGTGGGGCTGGTCAGAGCTGGCGCTGTCCCCGTGTCCCAGCTGCCCGTATTTACCTGCACACACCACAGTTGTGCCACCATGTGGCCCTGGTGCCTTGGCCCTTGCAGGGCAAGGGCTCCCCGGGTATTTGGGGAGCAGGAAGGAAATGCGAGACCATCCCTCTACAAACGCCTCCAGAATCAATCCTTTCCACAAGTAATAAGCAGCCAAGGGTAGGGAAGCAGAAAATAAAAGCTGGTCCTGAGGGTGTTGTACAGTCCCAGAGCAAAGGCATCACTTACCCCAGCCCCAGGTGTAGAGCTCCCCGCCTCCTGCAAACAAGGCAGCACCCATCAACCAGCGCCTACACGGCCCGGCCAGGGGCTGCTGGCTTCTGCCCACTGGATTCCCGTGAGCCACAGCCCCGTCACCCACCCCCACCCTGCTCCTGGGCAGCACCAAAACCAGAGGTGCCACCAGCCGCTCTGCCCACAAGAGCCGGGCACTCACGTGTGACAACAGCTGTGTGCCGGGATCCACAGCTGACCTTGCTGACCTCCAGGTCCTGCGGCAGATCCAGCAATGCTGGGAATGCCTGGATGGAAATGAACGCCGTGTCCTCGGTAGCTGACTGCTCCTGGTGGGGTGTCAGCTCAGCATCCCCTGGGGAAGAGCCAGCCCTCAGCTCCTGGGAGTTACCAGGTCCCACCAGGCTTGAACCAGGCTGGTCCTGCATCGAGCCACTGGCATTGCCTGAGGCTGCGCCGGGACCACCCGCTGCCCCTGGCCTGACCAGCAGCACCCTCACCTGGACCCATGTCCTCATCCTGTGCCCGCTCTTCTGCCAGTGCTTTGGAGGGCAGAGCCAGCTGGCCTGACTCATTCCAGCCCCACACGTAGAGGTCTCCTGCCTCTGCCGGGGGGGAAGAAACACATCAGGTGTGGCCCTGGAGCAGAGCTCAGCCCTGAACCCCTGGCGGCGGCAGCAGCTGAGTGCTCCAGGGGCACCAGCACTGACCGCATGTAGCACAGCACCGGTCTCTCCTGGGACCAGGGGTGTGGGACAACTGTAGCGTGGCGACTGGTCTGGCCAGGGCTGTACACTGTTGCCAGCCTCCCCGACCACCTGCACCTGGCATGGCCCCTCACCACTCACGCTGGCCGAATGCCACCCGCCGGCTGCCACAACCTGCATCGGCACGCCGGCTAGCGCTTCCACTAGCCGTGGCTGCAGCTCCGACTCCAGGGTCCCGTGGCCGAGCTGTCCATGCCTGTGGGGAGATGCATATGGGCAGACAGCAGACACACATCCATCTCCCACACCCCATTGCCCTCCAGCCCTCGTCCAGCCCCTCCTGCCCACTGCTGCCCATACTGCTCCCAGTACCCACCGCCGGGGCCGTGCCCCAAAGGCAGGGGGTGCAGTGGGGCTGCAGGGCCCAGCCTCGGGGGGGAGGCCCCTGCGCCCCGGTGCCAGGCCACGCGGGGGGCTCGGTGGCCCCGGTGCCCAGCAGGCTGGGCGGGCGGGTTGTGGCACGCAAGGCTGTAATTTGGTAGCAGCTGCGCAACACGTGAGACTGGCATCTGTGCTGTCACGCAATCACGACGAATGACACAACTCAGAATTAATAACTGTGTTTGCAGGTTAGTCCATTGATCAGCTAATCGATTGCTGAGCTGCTTTGGGGCTGTGCTGAGCCAGCCACCAACAGCGCAGGTCAGCTTGGCCCCAAGCCTGAAAGCGAAGGCCGGGGATCCCGGGAGGGGACAAGCTGGGGCTCATCCGGGTGGGGGTGACACCAGCAGACACAATGAGCGTTTCACACGGTGGCCACAGGAGGAGGGCATGCCCGTGGGACCCGGACACACACGCTGAGGTGTGCGAAATCCTCCCTGTGCGGGTGAGCTGTGCCTCTGTGGGTGCTGCCAGCAGCACCGAGAGCACAAACAGTCGCGGGCCCGGGGGGTGCCAGCCACATCCCGGGAGAAGGCTGCGAGGTACACGCAGCTCCTGACACCATTCAGGCCAGCTGATCCTGAGCTGCTGAAGGAAAAAAAACCACACACAGCTTCGGGGAAGAGCTGACTCCAGAAGTATGGAAAGGGGGAGCACTGGCGGGAGCAGCGCACAGGGCAGCCTGCACACAGGACCAGAACTCTGACAGCCCAGTTACAGACTGGGGGTGGGTGCATGGAACATAACATCCTGGTCATTTAATTGGCAAAGCTGCTGCAAAAGGAGAAAGAGTTGGATGGGGCTGTAAAGGTAAAATAAACAGCTCAGCTGCACATAGCAGATGAGTCCTGGAGAGCATCAGAGTGCTGGAAGAAGACACCAAAAACTGTACTAATGCAACAACACTGGAAAGACTTTTCGCTTTACTTCGTGGAGTCATACACAGAAGACCATGGCGAAAGGATGCAGCCAGCAGGGCCGGTTCTCGGCCGCAGAGACAGAGCAGCAGCTCGGAGCCAAGAGGCAGGGAAGGATTTGCAGCGGCGGGGAACGGAGCGAAGCCAACCACAGGCTGCGGTAAGACAGGGCCGACACAGGCTTGAGCGGACCAGTGCCTAACGACCAGGCATTATGCAGAAGAGCTGTAACAGTTAGCGACATGTCATTGGGATGTGGTAGAGGCTTCTCAGCCGTCTTGAACAACCAAAGCTTAATATTAGTTTTTGCCAAAAAGTGAATCCTAAAATACACGCTCACAAGTGTAGAAACCTTTCTTTTGAGGGGGAAGCAAGAAAGACAAGCTAACAGTAGTGTGTGCAAACGTAACTGCTGACTTAAACTTAGTTTTATGTTTGCTGTCAGGAACAGCTGGCTGAGACCCCAGCCAGCAACGAACAGAATGGGGACTAGAACACTCCTGAGCCGATCAAAAATGCGAAGGGAGGGCGATGGGCCAGTTCACACAGTCGTGCTGACTACAACAGTCTTCCATGCTTTTGTCTTCCCTAAGTAGCAAAGAGGAACACCCCTTCCACCCTACAGATATTAACGACTAATAGTTACTGTGGTCAGGCTTGATTGCCCACCAGCATCCTGACCCAGTGCCCATGCCCGTCCGTCTGTGGCACTGGGGACACACAGCCTTGACCCAATGGATTTACCGAGTGTGGGGGTCGGAGCACGAGACCCAGCAGTGCCTCAGCTACACCCAGAACTGCCCTACAGCAACGGGGCTTTAGTCACCCATGGCCTCCAGCACATCTTTGCAGCTCTGGGACTGAGAGGCTGTATTGCCTCGTGCTGTGGCCCCAGGGAAGGTTTAGCTCACTGTGACAGAACCGATGGCTCTGGATGGGGCAGGAACCGGGAGAAGGCACAGCTCTGGGCAGGGGCAGCAACGCTGCATACGAGCAATGCAGACAGCAGCACCAGTATGACTGGGCACCTTGTGCTGGCAAACACATAACCACCCCTTGGCATTGGAGCAAAGGGAGAAGCAGGATTCCTTTGGCAGGTGGCAGGCAGTAGAAATCCGACAACTCAGAGGAGGGACAACCTGGAGCTGTGCCCTCAGTTGCCTTCTGGGAAAACATTCCTGGACGTGGGGCAGCCGGTGCAGCATGTGCAAAAGCAACTGCCAAACTAACAGAAAACACATTTAAGAGATTAAGCTGAATGATGCCTCTGGCTGTTTATTGCACCCAAGTGCAACTGCTGGCAAGCGAAACAGGGAGTCAGGGGTTAGATGCTTTTCCCAAGGAGCTTACTCCTCTCCTGCAAGGCTGTAGCAGGGGGATCTTGTATTAACAGTATTAACAGTATTAAAAGTATTAACAGACAGATGGTACCACCCTCCAGCTCAGAAACAAAGAGCACTTTGATGGCAGGTGGGTGCTTTTGTGACATGTTACCAGGAGCAGGAACAGAGGGAGCTGCACCTTGCACTGACCTGCAGCTGGGTGAAGGATGATGCAGGGCATGGATGCGGTGCCTGGCCGTTACTCACCCCAGGGAAGGAGAGGTTTGTGCTGACCTGATGGTCCAACAACCTCAGCCGGGGACTCAGCCAGCCTGTCAGGGTGAAACATCCCAACACCAACCACAGCACCCAGAGCAAACCTGAGAGACTGGAAGACTGACAGGCCTAGTGAGTGCGTTAGAGAATAAAAACCTTTTAACTGGGGACTGAGAGCGAACTGCTGATTGTACATCACTGGTGTGTTGGATTTATGGGACAGTCCCCAAAACCTACAGCTGTGCCACACTTGATACCAAATCCTGCAGCTGTGGCAACAGTGCCACAACAACCGAGCTTTATCATCCTGCACGTGTAGTGCTGGCTACCACAGGAGCAGCGCTGCAGGATCCAACAGGAGGGTTACATCTTATAAACTGCAGCAGACTCAGACAGAAGGGACTGCGGGGACCTCAGCGGTCACACACAGAGAGACCCCAGTGTTCCTGGAGGTCACAAGCCAGAGGCCCCGCAGGAGCTGTGGCCCCAACACCCACAGAGGAGACAGGGCTGTCCAAGGGCCCACAAGCCAGCGAGGGGGGACCCAGTGGTCGCGGGGAGGCACAGCAGGGCCAGCACGCCCCAGAAGCCGTGACCCAGGCTGCCTGCAGCGGGGGGACATGCTGGTGCTCAGCAGGACTCATCTCAGATGAGTGACAGATCCCATCAGCATGGGGGTGAACATCGCACCCTTGCTCCATCCATCAGTGCGGCAAGATAAGGAGGGAACAGACTCGCACCCTAACCCCAGGCTGTGCAGGAGGGAAAGGAGAAGGGACTGTAATGCAACAGCAATTACATGTAATCAAGATTACTTAACAGCTGTTAATTGTAGCTCAATAATTATTTGCAACAGCATGGGGAATAACAGGATCATGAAGTAATGAGCGGTGTGTTCACTAGCAAACTAGTTTACCGATTATGTAAGCACTTTATTAGATTGTTTTACTGTGTTGACTAATTAGTCACCACGACAGAGACTTGAACCAGTTTGTTTTAAGCCTGCAAGCTAACAAGGGGTGGCTCAGCCCCTGAGGTGACCCCCCACCCCGACATCCTCTCATCTGCACCCCCACAGTCCTCCCATATCCCTGCCATCCCCTCCAGCGTCCTTTTTGCACCCCCCCATTCTCTCTTCGTCTCCCCCC
>VZSF01004307.1:0-177354 GCA_013398295.1 Chionis minor
TAATACTCAAGAACCAATATTGAACCCAGTACCAATGTAAAATACACAAGGATTATGCTCAGCCCATTCTATCGGTAGGAAGCCGTGCACTCCCAGCAGGGGACAGCCAATGTGGGACACTGAGAGCGCTGCGGCTTTGGGAGGAAGGAAAGGGCTCAGGGCTCCGGCACCTGGGCAAGAAGTGCTCTGGATTGCAGCCAGCAAGGAAGAGGAGAAACTCCTCAGCAAACTTTCTACTTTATACTGAATGTGCCCTTCATGGTATAAAATAACCCTGCTGGCAGTCTGGGTCAAGTGCACGGGTCTCGCTCCTCCTCATCCCTGCACCTGGCCAGCTCGAAAACACCAAGACTTTGAAACCCACACACCATGGCTGGCTGTAAAGTAAATATTTTCACAAATTCAGTCACTAAGGTCTTCTAAGAGTACAGTTTTCCCTAGCATTACAAGAGACCTTACTGAAAAGTAAAATCACTGAAAGAGAAATTAGTCCTGTGTCGCTCACACCAGGACACAAACTAAGCAAACGCATGAGTTCTTCAATGAAAACTAACTCTCCTGTGAGGACATGCCAGAATAGGTCTCCTATTGTGCAAAAAAGTTTAATGCAACTATTTTCTTATGCTTCTTATGATGTTGTTGATCCTGGGATATGAAACAGTTAAAGTAATCTATATCAAGCTTTTGCATATTTATTAACCAATGTAGAATATCTGTAATTTTTTGAGGAAAAAATGCTGAAGGTGGGAGAATTTACTCCAGTAGCATCTGCGGAATCTGAAGTTTCACAAACGGGATTGCACACATGTTCCTCCATCATGCTGCATTTCTGTTTAATTGATTGCGAATACTTTAAACACAGCGTGTTAGTTCCAGCAAGCTTATCTGAGGAAGATCTGCCGTGCTATTTAAGCCACTTTTCTAAAGCAAGCAACTCAAGTGAAAGGGTAGCTAATGGCCAAAACCAGCACTGCAGCTGCGAACGCCCGAGCTTCAGAAAATCAGATCTGGATCCAAATGTTAACATTAAAGCCAGGCTCTTCATAGAAATGTAGAATGGTCTAGGTTGGAAGGGACCTTTAACATCATTGAGTCCAACCATCAGCCTAACACTGCCAAAACCCAACTGTGCTCCAGACTTCTAGATTCTTCACAGAAAGGGTTGTCAAGCACTGGAACAGGCTGCCCGGGGCAGTGGTGGAGTCACCATCCCTGGAGGCATTTGAAAGCCCGCAGACGTGGTGCTGAGGGACATGGGTTAGGGGTGGCTCTGGCAGTGTTAGGTAGATGGCTGGACTTTATGATCTTAAAAATCCCTCTGTGATTCTAGATTATGGAGGTACCTTCACAACAGGTATGTTTACAGAGACATCTATTTTAGTTTGTAGAATACCAAGCACCTACCCATGTAAAACTGTCTTTTCCTCATTATATACATTGGCTTTGGAATAATTACAAAAATGAGTAGGTCTATGCAGATTACATTTCTTTTATTTTGTTAGGATCAAATTAATTCATGTTTTTAAACGTATATTTTCTGCATATCTCATGTACATCATGTGTGCTCTGAAAAGTCAAACCTGAAGGTGGCCTGTGGTTTGATACACAAGAATGTAAAGGTTTGCATGAAAAGAATTCATTTTTCTTCCTTTCTGATGAAAAAATTGTCTTTGAATGGTTGCATTTGGATATTTAGAATAAATGCCTTCCCAATCAAATTGCAATTTAATTGAGTTGAAATTAAATGCTAAATACAACAGCTATAGATTNTGGGTTAGGGGTGGCTCTGGCAGTGTTAGGTAGATGGCTGGACTTTATGATCTTAAAAATCCCTCTGTGATTCTAGATTATGGAGGTACCTTCACAACAGGTATGTTTACAGAGACATCTATTTTAGTTTGTAGAATACCAAGCACCTACCCATGTAAAACTGTCTTTTCCTCATTATATACATTGGCTTTGGAATAATTACAAAAATGAGTAGGTCTATGCAGATTACATTTCTTTTATTTTGTTAGGATCAAATTAATTCATGTTTTTAAACGTATATTTTCTGCATATCTCATGTACATCATGTGTGCTCTGAAAAGTCAAACCTGAAGGTGGCCTGTGGTTTGATACACAAGAATGTAAAGGTTTGCATGAAAAGAATTCATTTTTCTTCCTTTCTGATGAAAAAATTGTCTTTGAATGGTTGCATTTGGATATTTAGAATAAATGCCTTCCCAATCAAATTGCAATTTAATTGAGTTGAAATTAAATGCTAAATACAACAGCTATAGATTTTTAATATGCTCCTTCAAATCGCTGCCCTTTAGCATAAAAGTAGGTTACTATCACTTTTGGGAATGGGATCATCCCATGAAATCAAGTAGCAAAACCTTACCAAAGTCACTTTTTCTCTGGCATTTAATTGAAGAGCTAAGTACACAATCACTACATGCATTTTCATAAAGCTACTCGAGGGATGATATGTGAAAATAATTTATGTCTGCTTTATGCAAGGTCATTAGCGCTCATACAGAACACCAATAATGACACTAAACCATCTCATATACTTATCATGTTTGCATAATACAGTATTTTTGGTGAAAAAAAAAGAATTTAATGGCAAAGGCTGTGTCTTTTGAAATAGAGTATTTCAAGGTTGCTGATGTTTTGATGTAATTATTTTTTGTGGGATGTTCCGTTTGTATGTGAATTGCATTAAAATAGACTCATAACTGAAATTTCTCTACAATTCTAAGCAAATTTTAGCTTTAGAAAAAAACAGCTGTAGCCATTAAGTGAAACAGCTGTGTACTGTAAGAGTTCGTTTGCTCCATGAGGATGACTTTTGTGTTTGTGTGTGTGTGTGCTTTGCTTTTGGACTGCGACATTCTTTATGGATGATTAGCGCATGCAGCTGAAACACAGACTGCATCGTGCATACCTTTACAAACACAGACTAAGAACCAGCCTTTGCCCAGAAAGATTGCAGTCTAGGCAGATAAACAGATGGAATCTTAAAATAAAAGCAGAATAATCTCATCCTAAAACATGATGAAGTAGTAGAACTGATGCAGGACTTGGTACAAAAGCATTAATTCGGTCAAATAGAAACGGTTAATGTATTTAGTCCAATTTAAAAATCCCCAAGAGCTTTAAATTCTCTTTTTGCACATAGCCATCACTGCCCCAAGCAATTCAGCAGTTTCCTTTCACCTCAGCCAAGACGCAAAAGCAAAACATTCCTCGCTTGAGCCGCCTAACCTGAGCCGTTCAGTCTGTTCGGTAGGCTCATTCCGACCCTATCCCTACTGATAGCACTAGGTACCTTTAAAAAAGTAGCTGACTTGGTTTATTTTTCAAATAATGCAGCTAATACTTTCATGATTATCTAGTCTGTAGGTACTCAGTTGGAAACCTATGTGGAGTAGGTCACAGATCCACACTATCCACAGACTACAGCAATGCCATATCATTTTGCGTAGGAAAAGGCAATGAAAATGCATTTTCTGTCTGTCCTGCTGAACTTGTGACTCTCACTGGGTCAGATTCTTCCTAATTTGGGTCCTCTTGGATGTCTCTTCGTTACACTCATCATCACTTGGTTTTGGGGTTTTTTTACAAAAAAAGTAGCGTAATGACATGCATTCCACTGAAACTCTTACTGGCGCCAGCACTGCCTGCACGTAGAGCATCTTCTCCAGTGACATCCCCCTTAGAGCACTGTGCTCACTGGTGGAACATCCTTCTCCCACAGCACCTTGTGTTAGCGTGTCAGAAACGCCAATTCCAGAGTGATTGGGATCGGCATTCACTGGGACCGTCGTACCCAGATTGTACTGGCCATAAACAGATGTAATTTGCTAGTTAGATCCATACGATGGAGGTAATAGTAAGCGTTAATATGCAAGGCTCTGTATCTTCTTATCCATTATCTCAGCCTTTTTTCTTACAAGCATGCACATCCTTCACTGCCTGGCAGCTGTATCCGCTCATCTGCTCTTCCTTAAGACTATCCATATTCACTGATTAAGATAAAATTTTGTGGACAAAAGTGGCAAAGCAGTATCTCACATGCTGTTTATTGTTAAGGGGATATTTAATAGCTTTTAAATTCATTTAAGAAAATGGGAGTAGTGAGTCACATGTAATTATTCCCAGATAGATCATTAATTACTCGATAAAGTTTCTACATAATGCTGCCTTTTGCTTTTTTTGCCATAATGATGGGTTATTTCTCATTTATCTCAGTTTGCTTGTCAGTTATTCGAGTTCCCTTTCATCCCCTATCTGTGGTATGTATGTAAATATTACAGATTGAGATTGATAAAGGTTTAAAAAAAAGGCTGTTGCTTTATCGGATTACAGAGAGTTTATGAGAAACTCATTTGATTATTGTGTTGGAATGGTATCATTTGCACCAACACGAGTATGGCTGGTTTGGTACCTAAACGGTAACTCCATTTTTCATAGGTTTGTAATTCAGCTTTAGAAATTGAGGTTTGTTTGAGAATGCCAAACAAAGATGCCAATACAAAAATTACATTTGAAACTAAAATCGCTCTTAAAAAAACCCCACTTCACCTGGTTACACTCGGCTTTTCTTCATTTCATCCCATCTTTAGATGAAGTCCTCAGAACTTTAAAAGTGCATTAAAAAGAAAGAGTGAGGTTGCAGGTGCATTTGAGCTCAATGTTCTTTAAGAACAATCAGTATATAGACTCCAGCAAATTAAAGACATGGATGTGCCAACTTAAATGGACATCTAGGTTGAGGTCTTCTTGGACTCTTTTGAGACCCAACCTTAAAGGTACACAAAGAAGGAGAAACATGAGAGGCTGAAACTCAAGGAAAAGTCACTAGTTCTCCCCCGTTTTTAGCAGTTTGTTAATTTTACTGTTGAACTGGTTGGGCTATCCCATGGCAATGTGAGTTAACCAGACTTCCACACGTAGGTGTGTACATTTTACACAAAATAAAAATAGCGTCAGGTCGTCACGACGGCTGACAACAGGATGGTTCTTTGCTGCCAGCGCACAGCGTCTCACTCCCAGCGCTCTGATGCGCCCACAGGATTTAAGTGTCTGACTAAACACAGCTCCTGCAACACCTATAGGAAATCCCAAACGCAACAGTAATAACTTGCTCGGTAGCAGCTGGTGAACTCCGGGAATAAATTTATCCTCCTCCATAAACACTTGGACATTTATGAGCGCAGGCTGCACTCGTTCTCTGATAGACCCAATGCTGGCTGTGAGGTTATTACTAAGTTATTATTATCCTGCCAACTAAAACATATCTAGCTGAAATGTTTTAGATTAGCTTTACTGTTCCACATTATACTCTTTAGTTTGCCGTAAATAAACAAAAATAGAAGAACTACCACGGGGAACTGTAGAGAGCTGAACTCAAACATCTTCACTGTGTTTGCGTCCTAACTGTTCCCCCTGTCCCGAAGGCTGTGTGCTTCACCCTACGCAGTTCATCGTTATGGCCGTACCGTGAGGGATGCGTTGCTGGTTTAGTAAGCATTTCAAAGTGTTTTTCTTCCAAGAAGAGAGGAAGGATCCTCTGCTGCCACGTGAAGTGATAACAGGACAATCGTGCTTGGGGCGGTGTTGCCCTACATCTGCTGTCCATTACTCTGCAGTTCGCTTAGTGCAGAGCTCAGCGGGACGTACGTTAGTAGCGACTCTTAAAACTGTCTGTAGAAGCTAAACAAAGTTAAACATTTGAAAAGATGCCCAGCCATCGTCACCCATAACCAGGCTCAGCTGTGTGTTCAAGCTTCAGTCTGAGCAGACGCAACTCAGCCTTACAGCACCTTCCAGCCGGGGAGATAAATAACACACACGATTACAGGCTCTGGGACCAGGCTCAACTATTAATTCTTCCGTTTCGGTTGAAGCACCTTTGCAATCTTCATTTAAGAGCAGCTGTCTGCTTCTCACGGGCTGTTTTCAGTGCCTGAATTATCGAGTAGATGCCACGATATTGTGGGATTTATATCATCTTGCAAATATTTTGGCCAAAATGCAGATTCAGAAATTCAGATACAAAGTCCGTTCTTCCTGCAGCACGGGGGTATGGCAGAAATGGTTTATTTATATAGCCCATGTAAATGGAATACAGGATCACCCTTAGATAATGAACCTAGAAATACTTGTTTGCACCACCGATGTTCAAAATCCAAGGTCCATAGACAGTGAAGTGGGAATTAGTTCAGATCACCAGTCAAATCCTAAATTTATATTCTAGCCTGGGGACTTAATGCAAATACACCTCACTAGGCTATCAAAGATTAAGGCATATTTCACTTTTTCTGGTCAAGATAATAATATTTTGAAAAATAATGAGAACAGACTCTGTCTCACCAGGGTTTGGTGAAGTAAGGTGCCCGCTCTGGGAAGCCATTTGCTTCGGCAGCGGCACTGGCGACGGTAGCTCTGCCCTACACAAATTACATTTATATCACTCACAGAGATAATCTCTGATGTAGTGCAGTGTGGTCATAAAATAAACTAAGTGGAAGCATCAGAGTTTCTAGACTCTTTGATACTTTCTTCAGGTTCTCATGGGACGCGTGTGCTCCCCAGAGCCTGAAGTGAAGGCGTTTGAAGTCTACGGAAATCCTTCTGTTGACTTCACACAGCTTTGGACTTGGCTTCTAAGGCTGGGGGTGTAGAAATGTGCTTCATCTCTCTGGATCAATGTCATCAGCTTCCCTTGCCTTGTAAGGAGAAGCTCTGTTTTTAGAGAGACACGGTACGATATGAAACAGCCAGACACAGAACAAACTTCCTCCCCCATTACTTCAATACAACTTGGAAACCTGTTGCTTTGGAGCAGTAGGCTACTACTTTATTTTTTAGCATCTTGACTGTGTTTTAAGGATACTGATTGCTGTAGGGTTTTAATGACGTTCCCCAGATCCTGATCCAGGCCCACCCAGCCCCTTCCCCCAGGACTGTGACGCTCAGTCAGATGGAAAGAATTTCAGCAACCGCTGACCTGGGATAAATCAAACCAGTAGCCCTGAGATAAAACACCTTTTCCAGTTCCCAGCCCACCATCAATCCATGCTTTTAATACTGTTATATTTAACACGTGAGACTTCCCAGCTGATTAGCACAACTCCCTTGTAAGAGGAGCAGAACTTCCCAAAATCATATTTATGGAAGTTTAATAACAACCCTCTTGTGCACTAGATGATACATGGTACACACGTTCCTCTGTACGGGAGAAGTGGTTTATGTATTTCATGTTAATGGCTGCAATACACTTAGTAATGATTTATACAAAATTTCACCTTAAATGTTCTAAATGGGCTTTTTTTTTTTTTTTAATACTTTGGAAATATTCTAGGATCCAAACATTTGCTTGTAATAATATATTTGACAGTTTATGAAATGAGCTTGTGTAGGGCTAATTCAGTACACACAGAAGTTAATGTAAATCCTTAAATTGATTTCAGTGAGGCAAATATTTCACTTTGAGGTCTGCTGTCTTAGCATCCAAGTTTTAGGACATAAAATGTATTTTTAGATTAAATCTATTTAAAACATTTATGTTAAAATATTTCAATGCCGTTACAATTGTAATCATAGGGAGCTGGAGGTAACTGCCACATTACACTTTATTAAGTACAGCACCTTGATTTCATGATTGGTATTTTGTATAACGGTGCTGTTATTCCAGATCTGGTTTGATGGGCACACCAGCTTGCTGGGAGGGGTGCTCCGGCTGGCCTCGGGAGCAGCAAAGGGATGGGGAATGACAAGGCTGTTGGTGGGACACCATTCCCTGGAACACTGGGAACCTCCTTGAGGCTTCAAGTTCATATTTCTGCCTTCTTCAGGTTTCTGTTCCACCCATTCTTCATACAGTTTCTCTTCGTACCAAGGATGTTTTTTATGGGGTGGGCTAAGGAGGAAGAAACTAGCCTTACAGTGACCAGGAGCAGTATAGTTTGAAGTGGATGCTGCCACTTTAAAAAGGAATTACTCATTTCCTTTGTGGCAAAGCATGAAGAGCTCATATAAAGTGGCCCCCTCCTGATGGCGAGGACTCTAATTGCATATATTTGCATGTACATGTGCAAGGTTTGATGGAAGTAAACAAGCAAGAACTATAATCAAGTGGTGTACAAGTATAAATCAATTAATCAGTTCATAACTGATTTTAACCTTTGGCTTAATAACGCTAAACTCCGAATTCAAGCCTTGCATGTGTATCTTCGTTTATCCTCCTGGAGCAGTAGGCACGTGTGCTCTAACTTTAGAGGATTAAGAACCAGCTTGTTTATCTTACAGCTCATTTCCCAGCTTGCTGCCTTTATACCTGAAGATTCATCTTGGGGGGTTTTTTGCCCTTTCCCTTAAGAAAAATGTCTTTAAACAATGTAAATAAATAAATAAATAAGCGGCCTTGAATGGTTATACCCCATGCTGATTGCTTTTGCTTAATGGCCTGTTTTCTGAGCTTTAAAAGACCACAACTTTGAACATAATGACAGCATTTGTTATATGCTTGGGACTGGAAGAAAATTATAGGCCTGAGCCATTTTAATGTAGCCATCTTTTCTTTTGATTCATTTCTGAAAAAGAAGCAAGGGACTATATTTACCACTGTCAATAACATTTGATTTATCATTTATTATGTGTCATGTTATGCGGTGACTTAAATTTACATTCCAGTTTTAACAGGAGGAGAGTTGTGATACAAGTTATTTTTCATTGTAATAATAATGGTTGATGTGATGGAAAATCTCCCTGTGTTGTATAACACTTTCTGAAAGGCTAAATACTATTTGGTACATGTTTGTTAAATCTCTTTATTTCTATTCTTATTTTTACTTCATTAGTCATTCAGGATCAGGTTCGTGGCTTGTTTCTCTTTCAATGCCTAGAAGAGGTGGTAGTAGGAAATAAAAGAAAGGGCTACTTTGTGTTTTAAAGCTAGGTGTAAAGTTAGATGCTATTTACACTTTACTGTTGGAGATTAAAGTTTTGGTTTCGGAACTTTCTGGCCCACATTCTCCAATACCAACCAAGCTGACTTTGGTGTAAATCCAAAGAGGGAAGAGCAGATACGGGTTACAGCCACCTGGGAAGTCCTCTCGGATCCGAGAGTGACCTGGCTGACAGCGTTAAACAAGGCAGTACCCAGAGCTGCCTTCACGCCACCCGAACGCTCCCTCCAACTCACCTCTCTGTCTAGATTAGCTCAATGCAATTTTCCATTTTAGCACTTTATAAATAAGTTGCCAACTGTAGTGATCCACAGGCCAAATGTATCTATCTAATAGGTAATTTTTAAAGAAACGCTGTGATTTCATTTAGCAGTAGCAGTGACACTTTCAAGTTAGGTATTTTATGTGCAGACTGGTTCGTCCAATCTGGATGTTTGTGGGAGCATCAAGCTTTGAACAAAGACAGTAGGAAAATACGTGAAAGCATCTTACAGGGGCTTCAAAATTATTTTTAAAATCAACTTTCTTAAAAGGTTGAATGTTTTGGTTCTGAAAGAGGAAAAGGAGCGGACCTCTCCTGGATGTCTGAAGGAGCAGGTGGAACTAGAAACTCATTGAACTTCAGGCAAAGGATGAGTGTGGAGCCCAGGAGGAGAACCTGGCATTTAGGAGGAGAACCTGGGATTTAGGCTGGCTGTAGAGGAGTGGTTTTTCTGTTTGGGAGGATGATGCAGGGGTGACCTGTTATTCATCTCTAGCCCTCAGCCTGCTGGCTCTACCACTAAATTAGACCTTTCAAAATAAACGAGTTCAATGTTAGTTAGTTACCAGCTGGGGCTTTTTTGTTGAGCTTTTTGAATTTTTCAGTCTGGAAACTCCTCCCAAACTCAGTATTTATAACCTACTAATAATGCCACAATATATGTATTTTTATTAGACTTTCTATTGAACACTAGTCTAATACCTTTGCTTGCTTTATTTATGACGAGATTGTTTCCAGCTACTGTTAATTTATTTTACACAGCCCATGATGTAATCGTTAAGCAGTTGTAATGAAGATTGAAGGTTTAATAATGCCAAGTGTTACAAATTTCTATTTAATCATTCCTAAATCGATTAGTTACTTTCACCCAAATGCCGTGCCATTGAAAGAGAGAGAGCTAAAGACACAAACCACTGTGGCCAGTGTTTGATAAATGTTATTTTGGTGCAGTGGTAATTGAGTTATTGAATTTACTCATCTTCCAAATGATGTTTGCATTGTCTCAGCCATATGTGTTTAGGGCCAGGGGAAGGTCATTAGGAGCTTCAGACCGGGGGCATGTTTGGGTTAAAGTGATTTTGAACAGCCAGTGTTGAGGTTAGTCAATTAAAAGAAATAGCACGGAGAGATGCTACAGAAGGGCATGTTAGAGGCTGGTCAGTAGGGAGGTCCCAAAGGGCTGTTTAAAATAGTCTAAAGATTCTGTAAGTAAATGTCTACTCCTAGCCCCAGGCTCTTTAGCCGCTGACAAATTGCTGTGTAAGATGCCCTTCGCTTAAAACAGGTTTCAGCTATAAACAAATTTCACACTTTTATGGCTACATATAGGACAAGCCTGTACGAGCCAAGGTGAAACACCTTTTGTACATATAAACAAGCCGTTAAATGAACTGCCTCAAGGGAAGACCGGGGCTGCGGGTGAGACACAGAAAAGTCCCCGGGCTGCTGAGGGCACAGCACGTTCTGCAGACCTGTGTTTGGTGGCAGGGGACATGCTGGGCCGGTTCGGTGGCTCATCCTCACTGCCTGCGACTCGTCCCCGCTGAGCCCTGCATAAAGATCAGCTCCAGAATCAGGGGAGTATTAGTTTGATATGATTAAGCTGTTTCAGAGACGCAGTTCAATGGATGATATATTAGTATCTACACCCTGGGCACAGAGCTCGGGAGTGCTTTGTTCCCCCAAAAAGTGTGCCATTTCTATTTAATACTGGATGCTGATGCCACATCTGTGGTGGGAAAGAACCGGGTGGGAAGACTCCCCCCATAATTAGGCAGCCCCTCTCCTGAGTGACCAGCTACCAGCAAAGATTATCAGGGGACCCAATATCCTCTACTCAGAATGGAGTCACTGGGAAGAGCAAAATCTCTCGAAGTGAAAAATGGGCCCACTTTATTTTTAATACTTGGCTAGCTGCTGTATATAGAGACCATTTTTTTCCTTCCAAAACGCTGGAGAGAGGCTCATGTTCTTTAATACTTCTGTTGTGCAATTCTTTAAAAACCTGTTATTTTATAAATACAATGTTTTGTATTTGATTTCTGTCCTCTAAACACTATTTAAATCAGAAGTAATAATTTCTAATCCTGTAAAATGCCCAAAGCTTAAATCAATAAACATTTGATGAATACATAACCCGAGGACATTCTGTTTGGCTGATAAATGATAATTGTGGGAGTGCCTGGCAGCTTTTGTAGTTAAACCTTTGCTTTTATACAATTAAACGGCTGACTCCTTCAAACGCTGGACACACTCTTAATGATAATTGCACAAGGAGTCAGAGAGCTCATTGAGGACAAAGACCTTTCTCTTGGCGCCGGTAAATCATCAGCTGGGAAGCCAGGGTGGTCGGGCTCCGCAGACTGGTTCCCTGGGGGGTCTCAGGACACCGTGCCCAGGTCCTGTGCAACTTTTTGGGGTCACCAGTCATCTCGTGCCTGAAGTACCGCCTCTGCTTGCCTGCCCTGCCACTCTGCCAAGGGTACTGCCCCGCAGCCACCCCACCGCCCTGCTGCTGCCGGAACCGCTGCCCCGGGCCATGAAGTGCGCAAGCGACGCGAGGCCGGGAGAGCGTTCCCTGGCAAAGCAGCACTCTTGGCTCAGGGGGACACATAAAACAGGCCAGGACACATCTGTACCCAGCGGTACCCTAATGACAGCAGAGTCCTCCGCAGTCATTCATGGCCACTTTACATCATTTTATGAGATGCGAGCACAGGGAAGGCACTATAGGATCACTCTAATAACAGCCGGACCCCGGGATTGCCTCCTGGAAGCATTATTTATGCATTACCTGTGAATGCACTGCGTTCACGCTGTGACCCAAAACCCCATCCCTCCACCATCCATCCCCGTCCGCCCTCCCTATAATTTTCCACATATCCAGCAAAACCACCCCAAAGTATGGGCATACGTGTGGGTTCTTCCTCCTCAATCTGCCCTGTTCTAGGAACTGCACCTCCCATAAATCCAGCCTGGTTTGTGTACTGCAGTTTCAGAGGAGAGGTGCCATTAAGTGCAGAATGGTATGCTGTCCTGTAGTTTGTAGCTACTGAGTCATTTTCAGCCTCTGCAGTTGCTCTACCATATGCCAAATTTGTAAAATCCTGTTCACGGGTGGTTTTTTTCCCTCCCTTCAGCAGAGACCAGCTCTTCAGAGGAGAAGGACGGAGCTGACAATTACACTGTTCCTGCTGTGAATAAACTGTAGGACATCCCTAGCCATCAGGCTTTACAGGGAGACTTAAGAAGTATCTTTAGCCTTTCTTCCCTGTGTTGATGAAGTTACAAAGTGAGACACGAGCAGTTTGACTATAGGATTAGAATTCAGCCAGGAAAAACGATTCTGTTTTAATGTGCTGTGGTGCCTTTATGTTGACTCCTGCATCACTCAGGCAGAAATGATGGGGAAAAAAGTGGGAGAAAATGAAACACTAATTATTTTGTTCTTTAATGATCACTAGCAAAATAAACAGAGCATTTAGAGATTCTGGCATATATGAGATTGTGTGTATTTATTTTCTGTATTATTCTAGCCACAGTGTCACCCAGGACCACATCGCACATGACAAGGAGCAATTAAAGGAAAATGTGTCCAGGCTATGCCCCTGCCAAACTGAATCATGACCCGTCTTTTGGCAGCCTCATGCATGAATCCCTCCCCTTGGGGAACAGCAGGCAGTAGCCGATTTGCCAACTGACATGGTACATATATTTTTTTGTGCATGTATGTCATGTTAGTGACATTACGCGCTCATTGAAAACAGAGCCTGTATCTCAGCATAATGTGCTATTTTTAATGTTGCTTAGATATTCAGAGATTAACTGTAAGGTCCAAGGAGACAGGGAGTGACTCTTCATAGGTGTTTGCTTTGTTCCAAGTCAAAATTCACAGTCATTTGACTTTAAAATACACTGTACAATATATACAGATATAAGCGTATTAAATTACCTAGTTTGAATATAAACAGCTGCAGATATAGTAGCTGAGAGCACCTGGGGAGTTGTATACTACAGACATAGGATTTTCTGTACAATTTATTCAATTAAAGTGTGAAATGTGTCTCAAAGAGTTATTTGAAGGGCTTTTGTTCTCCCCCACAATTTCTGCCTCCCACTCCCTTCTTTCTTTTGTACCGAAGTCCCAGAACACAGCTCAGAAAGGGAATAATGAAGGAAAAAGTATCTAGGAAGGACACGCAGCTACGCATTGCAAAGCAAGCTTAGCAACATCACTTCCAGTATGTCTAGTTCAGAGAGGAAATTTGAATAACTGTCCTTTATAGTTAACATAAAGCTATTCATTAGAATGTAACTTGTTTAATATTTCCACCATAGCAAATATTTTCTTTATTTCAAATAAAGACATCTCACTAGCTAAAGGAACACTGCGATGACTTAAGGACCAAAGCACAATAAACATTGGAGGAAACTTTGTACAGAATCACATTTAACTTATGTAAATGTATATTTCATTTATCTAGATGTAGCTACAACTCAGCATTTTCCAACCACCTGATCAGCTTGGCAATAGTATTCATACAAGACCTGAACTGGGATTTTGTGCCTTAACATGGAAGTGTACTGGCATTTTAGGCACCATGGAGTATTTGGACCGGCCTCCAGATACTTCTTCAGAGCGTCCTCCCAAGTCCTGCATCCTGTCTGCCAGGCACGTGAGTGTCTTAAGGCACCTTAGCTGGCACTGCTGCCTGCATTTTGGCAAGTGAACCCTGCCCTCACAGACTAACAGTGACCTTGCTGATTTTACTTATATTCCAGGGAAAACAGAGAACATGCCATTTACTTGTGAAAGTTGCTCACAAAACTCAGAAATGAAGGCAAGGGAGCAAAACCTCTGGATACCCACCTGGAAAACATAGCTCTGTTGACACCATTAACTCCTTTCTTTCTGCTGCCGAACCAGACAAGCCTTTCCTTCCCCACCAGCAATCCCAAAACCAAAGAGAAATACTGCCTGCACAGCCAGTTTCCATTAGAGGGTCCAGAGTGTCTCCACCTCAGACTGCATAAATAGTAACGTCTAAACTTTATTTTAGACTAAAGTCTAAAAAACCCAATAAGGCGCAGTGTTTCTCTACAGAAAGTGCATCCGAAGACACCCGAAGTCCCTGCAGAGAGTGAGAAGTTTTGCCCTTGCACTAACCCGGTGTGTTTTCCTCACGTATTACAACTCGATTCAAATAGTTAATGCTAAGAGAAACTTCATATTTCTTGGCAACAGAAAGCAGCTTTTGGTAATCCAAGTTTGCCAACACAGACTACGTAGTCATAAACCACCCAGAACTCCCTCTTCATACCAAGCCTCCCAAAAAAGGAAAAGAACAAAACGTCTGGCACAGTCGGAGCCGCTGCTCCAGGAGCAGAACCCCATGCTGTCATCAGACAGCCCGTCACACAAGGAAAGCTGCTGAGAACTTGTAAGAACTATCCCCAGTCCCTCATTTCTATTATATCTGTTGTATCAGCTGAAGATTAGACTGTAAGTGTTTGCTTTATTTAAGACAGTCTCAGATCAGCATTCTATTCCGCCTTTACAAAACGGCGCCTTCCAAAACCACACTACTTGTATAGTATTCTTCTAGGTGTCCTATTTCTCTCCTTGCTAAAGGATAATTGTAGCATGGAATTAAACAAGTACCGCCATTAAATACAGATCCAGGTTTTGACAAATACAGCGGTAAACTATTTCACACAAGAGAGGAATCATAATATAGTCTCAAATTTATAATTGGTCATTACAGTGATTAAAGTCCAATATAATTCCCTTAACATAATCCACTCATTTTTAAATGAAACCTAGTTGGTATATAATCAGTAAGAAAGATGCAGTAATTAGCTGGGATCATCCTATGAACATGAAAACTCCGACTGGTGATTAAGCATAATATTTACTGTAAAAAAATCTGAAGCCTGAGTACTTCACTACTCAAAAGTATTAGTAATATTTGGAAAATCTTGTAACTGTTGCAGAGTAACCTTTTGTCCAGTTAATACAGTGGGGCTGGGGCTGTGTCTTTGTGCCTTTACAGCACCAGACATTAATTTTACCAGAACCTTATACCCCAAATGAAAGTACAGAGTAGATGCAATTGATAAATAGCAGAAGGTAAAACATGAGCCAGGTACTATATTCATATAGTTTCATATATATTCATATATATGAAACCTGGAGAAATCAGAAGAAATGCTAGAATTTCGGACCTGCTGGCTTTGCCAGAGTCGCAGTGTTCATTTGCATCCGTCTGTATCTGCTTGGTGCTATGTTCTCTATACAGCTAGAAAGCGAAAGAATTTGTGCTCCCTAGTACTTTTGCAGTGGTTTCCAGAGGCAGGAATACCTACGCCCTGCGTTCGTTCCTCCACCTGCTGCTGGTGTGAGGAAAGATTTCCCATGCTCGCTTTTTTGCTTTGATGATGTGTATTTTCCATGTCTCAACAAATATTTCTACACCTGCTCCCAGCCTTTCTGCAGCATAGGTGCCTCAACCGTGACACGATTCCTGACCATTTGACAAGGTTACGAGCAGCAGCGTAAGCGCTGGGATCGTCAGCGGACCCGGGGAGGGATACAGAGTCATTTCAGAGTTGTGACACTCCATGGAAGGGGTAGAAATCTTTCTTCTTTTCAACAGAAGTTCATTTCTGCAGTTGCTGATGGTATAGATCAGGACTTGGCGGGATAAAGTTCTCAGTGTTGAACAGTTTTTCAGAGCCAACATGTGATTCAAAGACGTTTAGTACAAGCAGTTGTTCAGTTTATCGTATCTTGGAGTACCAACATTTTTAATAAAATTAACAAATAGGCACCTCATGGCAAGAAGGGTGAAATTACTTTTTTTTTGCAATTAGACTTCAGACAATGTTATATTATGTAGTTAGGAGAAAGGAACTTTGCCTCAAATTTCAAAGTGGTGAATCTCAGTTTAATTCTGCTAATGGCAGTTAACACAGATGGCTAAAAAGAGTAATTATCTTCTTTAGCTTTCTGCCACCTGCCACAAATGAACTGTTTTCTTTAATTGCTCAGAATTACTCTTAATCACACAAAACAGATACTTAAATCCTAGTCACATACTGCAACTCAAGAGCAAGATTTTAACCCTGAGTGTGCAACTTCAGAAATTCCCACCCTGACCAAGAGCAGAGCGCCAGCTGCGTGCTCTGACGGTTGAAAAGATTAATCCTGTCTCTTCCAGGTAGGAGCAAAGTTTGCAGGCTAATCACACAAGTCCTGTAGTCTGATCCAACTAATTACCAGAGCAACCAAAAGGCTATATCCACAGTAGCAGGAAAAAAACACACACAACTTCTTCCCGCTGATACGCTCTCTAAGCCTAAATGGTCATTTTTAAAAGCCACACAGTCAAACAGAGTTATCTTAAAAACGACTTATTGAAGAACTTACTGATGTAACATTAACTATACCTGACTGATGAGGCAAAGCTTTTTTTAGATTCCTGGAGGTATTTCAACAGAGATAAGAATCCCATTTCGGCATAATTTTGAATTAAATCAATGTTGGGCATTTAAAAATCCCAACGCAACACCCTTTGGAAGTTTCTGGCTACATTATATTTCATAACAGCAATTCTTGCCCCCCACCATTCAGAGGTGAAGTGATTTTTGGAAGACCAGAAAGCCTTCCCCTTCTTCTTTACTACACTTCTTGATAGCTGAACTGAAAACCAACAAATTCAGCTTCTACGGAAGAACTCAGAAACCATCTCTTTAATTCTGCCTACTGAATCACCACATTAAATTGAAACAGCACTAATGCAAAGCCTGAGTTTTAGTCAGATCTGTGTGCTTAGGAGAAAGGAAAAATCACCAAACTTACTGTTCCATGAATTACTCCATCACCATTTCTCCCAAATTTGTTAGTGAAAGTTCCCAACAGGTTTTATACACAGGGCGATAAGAGGATAATTAGGATGTACGCTTCTTAATCAGAACTCTTTAAATGAAAACCAAAACCAAGCAGTTTCACTTCTCAGTATAAAATCATCTACAGTAGAAGTGGATCTGTACTGTATGTATTACACCTTTTTGAAAACACAGTGTTTTTAAAAAATTATTCCATTATTTTGAAATTAGATAAATCCATGAATACTGCAGGTTAGCATCCTTTTGCTGTTACGGCTTTGTATCTTTAAATATTTGAGTGGAGAGGGAAAGGAAGATCATTCAGAAGTACAGACCCGGAAAACAGCCTTAGGAAGCGTGTACACGTTCACTAGCCTAAGGAGAAACACAGACCTAAAATATGAAATTAGCACGGACTGAGAAACTCCACAGAACTAGATTTCTGAACTTGGTCTTTATGGAAATTAATTATCTGTGACAGTAACGTTGGATACCAGGGCTTTGCGCTGTGCTGCAACTTAGTGAGAGTTTCTATTTCATAAATTCCTTTAACTAGTCTGAATACCACTTCCAAGAGCGCCTCAGGTGAACAAAATGTCCGTGAGTAGGTGTGAGAAAGAAGGGGCCTGGCTGCATCATTGCCCCCCTGTGTATTATAGCCACAGCAGGGCAAGTTAGTCTAATAACAGTATTTACCTTTGTTACTTGGTAAATAACAAACTATTATTGGACAATTATAGTAAAGGTCAAGATCCACTTTTTTTTTTTTTTCTTTAAGAAACATGTTTATTCTGTGCTTAGCCTCAGTTAAAAAGTGCTTTCCATAAAGTCGAGTAGTGTAGCCAACATTTGAATGGATCAGAGCTTATGATGCTGCCTTAATTTAATGGTAAAAGATAAGACATTTTCAATGGCGCTTGCTCAGGTATGCTTATTATCATCCCGTTCCAGCTTTCATATGGCTCTGCTAGAATAATAATAGTAATAAGAGTTCATAAAATGTAGCTATTTTCATATAAATATTGTCCAAGCAACAATAGATTTTTCCAGGGGGCTGCAGCGGCGGCCAGCGGAGGCTCTCTGCTGTGGGCTGGTGCTGGGAGGGCACGTGGCGGCAGGAAATGAAAACAACTTCAGAAGGAGGAAAGATTAAATACAATCAATCCATCACTGTACGATAAGTAACAGGCTTTTGGAGTTTTAATGGACTAAATAGCGTAATGTGTTTGGTTTGGTAACCACAGAGTTTAATCAAGTATTTTTAAATTTTTAAACAGGAAATGGCCTTTTCTGCAAAGGATATACACATTTGCAGTGCATAAATCAGATCCCGAGTACCATGGATTCTGATCTCCTGGTCTCTTACCATGCAATTAACTTTAACTCTTTTTTTCTGAAGAAACCCCCGGTCATTTTGCTGGTGTAATGTGATTTGATGAGTTGTCACTGTTGTTTTGCCATTGTTTGGTTCTGTTCAAGCTCTTCCCCTCCCAGCTGCTCCTCTACGCCATTTTCAGGCTGGGGATCAGTCTCACAGCCCAGCCCGGGCTGAGCTTTGGGCTAAGGGGGTGCCACCCGAGCGGCGCAGCGATGGCACGGCCGTTTTGCCACCCCTGTCCTGTGCCGTGTTCCCTGGCGGACAGAACGCCACCCTCTCAGCCAACACCACCGCACGGCGCCGTCTTCTCTCCCCCCGTTCCTTTCTAAGCCTTTCCCAAAGTACGACGGCGTCCGGGTGAAGCCCAGCCCGGCCGATTCTGCGCCCCAGCGCTCGGCACCAGGATCCCCAGCCCGGCGGCTGGGAAGGGGATGGGAGGGCGTTTGGAGTAGACGTTTAGAGCCCTGAGCACAGTATGGGGTTTATTTAACACTGTACAAATGTCAGATTTTAGACAGGATAGCGTGTAGCTATGACAGCTGTCTTTTAAATTATGCAGAAGAACAAGCCGAGGACAAATACAACTGAGCAGTGCCTTGTTAAAGGAATCTACCGGATACGGCAATGTTTATTCCTTCAGAAAACCCGCACTATCATTGTGCAATAAAATCAGGTAAAATGGTAGGTGCGTGTATTTTCTGGCGTGCCGGTTAGATATCGTGATATAAATACATATTACCAACATAAAATATGCACACACACTCACAGACGTATATCTCCCTTCTGAGATCACTGATAACTTACCCTTTGCCAAAATGAGGCGGAAAATTTACAGGACATGTATAGTTAATATACCCACTCACGGACCACTTTGAAAAATCTCATTCATAAATTATACATGATGTTAGCAACTATACATGCATGCATCGACAGGATATTGTTATGACGAAGGCGACTATCTTTTCAACACATAGGGGCCACATTGAAACCGTACTGAATGACAAGCAGAATTGGGAGCATTTTCAGCAGAGCTTTATCAAAGACTCTTCTGGAAGCTAAAAAGAGTGCTGGGAATCCCATTCTCTCCAAAGAATCAGGTGCCTGAGAATGTAATCTGTGTACAAATCCCCTAGTTCCCGAGCAGAGGATCCCCACAGACTAGTGGCCCTGCTACCTCCTGCTCAAGAAAATATTTTCAGTATTTAAGCTTGAATTTAGGAAAGTCTTAATAGCCAAAGTTCCCCCCCCCAACCTTTCTAATTCAAAACAAAACTAAATTAATGTTACAGTAGGAAAGAAAATATGAGTGGAGAGATAGGAAATGTTTGAACCGCTTTCAAGTAAACGCTGAAACTAAACAGAAAATGTTCGAAACACAAATGTTCCTATGTAAGTTACGGGAAGGATTTTCTGAAGTATGCATTAATTAAGGAAGACACACAAGATAGAGGGAAGTGTTCATGACTATACCTGTGATACTGCATGGAAAAATCCTGGAAAATACTACAAAAGGGGAAGTTGTCTAACACTCTCAGATGAAGAACCGCTGTAAAACTGCACGTGAACAAGATACTACTCTACTAAAATGCTTGTCAGAGGTGCAAAATAAGCCAACAAACTACTGGAGAAAAACAATCTAGCTCGGAAGACGGCATTGCTGTGATTCCAGATTCTCGTTTCCTAATGATACACCAGCGTAAAAAGATAGCTTCATGTAGACAGCTTTCACAATAAAAATTATAAACCGCTGGAAGAGATTTAGTATAAATGATAGCAGGGAAACAGATACACATTAAGATCCAAAAAAAATCCTTAGAATTTTATGATTTTTAAAAAAACAGGAAACAAATTACAAATCTGCACCCATGGATGGATGTGTTTGAGCTAATAAAACTGTATTTTAGGTTGTAACCTTCTTTTATAGCTTTTTTTTTTTCATTGGCTTGTGTTTTCTATTCATTTGCTTTCTTGGTACTATCTTCTGTGGTATCATGCCACCATGACCAAAGTGACAGACTTCTGTCTCTGCTGGATTAATCAGTGTGTTCTTTGATCCATAACATATGCTCCTAGTAGACATTTAACGTCAACATATTCAAGATTTGTGGTCTGGCAGTTCACTGCCTGATGTTAACCTAGTTGATAGACAATTTAGAGTATTTAATTCTTTTTTTTTTTTGTTTCCCCGAGACTGTCTTTTATCCATAATAGAACTTAAACAACAGAGTAAAATATGTGATATTAAATATTTGGGTTGATGTCTTTGCTTGGAGATTAAATTTTTTTCAGAGTGAGAAAGCACTGAGAGGCGTCCCAGAGAAATATCCGATCTCCGTAGGCGCCGCCTGCACGTTTTTAACACACATCTTAGGCACAGGGTTTGTGTGCGCGTGGCTCAAGGAAGCTTGTCCTCACGAAAGAGGACACGAGCTCCACACCACCACTTCTGAGGTCCTGGGAGCCTGGCCAGGACCTGGCTACACTGACGCTGCCCCTGGGGCATGGCGGGGTGCTATGGCTCATGGAAAAGCCCCGGGGGCAGGTAGTGACCTTACCAAAAACTGTCCTGCTGCAACATCCTTGAGAGGATGTTGAGGTGGGAACCCCCAGCCAGTCTGCTGGGATGGTCCTGGCGGCTGGCGGGGGCTGTGGGAGAGCCGTGGTAGCCCCCAGCATCAGGAGGAGCTGGGCTCCTTCCTTCCCAGCACACACCCGCTCCTTCCCTGCCTCTTCCCAGGGAACAGGGATCTGCGCGGGGCTGTGAACGCAGCGGGTCGATGCCCAGTTTTATTTCCTCAAGGTGCTGTATGAAATTGTTAAAAACTTGTATCAAAGGGAACTGGTAAAAGGCAGGGTAAAGAACAGAAGGAGCAGGGTGGTAACCCAAGATATTTTTCCTTTAGTATGTCAATTAAATAAAGGATATCAAATAATGAGATTCAAACTATTTAATTATTCTTTTATTGAGAGGTATAGCACGTGATTGATGGCTCGGCTACTCCTTTACTGATCGTACTGCTATAAAGTGCTGCATAATATATTGCTTTCTACTATGTCGTGCACAGATAGAAATGGCAAGTGTAAAATGGGATTAACTGCCCTCAAAATAGTCTGGGCTTCAAATTACTTATACAAGGCCAGAGTCAAAAAACTCCCTTTCACTTCTGAAGGTACTGAATTATCAGCTCATCCCCATCTTGTCTGGCACGCAGGCACAACCTTGTCTGTGGCAGACCTGCACAGGCCCCAAAATAGTACATGTAATATAGAGAGAGAATATTTTTTTTTTTAAAAAAAAGCACTGTCCTGCCATGAAGAATTAAACAGAAAATGGATGGCAAAACCAAATGTCAGCTGCTCCCGTAGACTTCAAGGTTCAGGAAACTCTGCTTAGTGGGAGTGGGAAAAGACTGGCAGGCTGAAATGTAAGAGAATAATTGTATTATAAGAAGATTATGGGAGATTATTTTTCTTGCGGGCCCCAGATTTCTGCAAAAACAATCCTGAATTGCATCCTACAAGGCAAAATTAATTCTCCCGTTCCTCTAAACGACAGGGTTTTATTAACTGCGTATTCATTTGGTGTGCGCAAAATTAAAAATAGGCTCGTATTACAAAACGTTGCATGCATCTTTCTTTCCTTTGACAACGTGGAGCCTAATGTGATTAACAATGTGGCAAGAAGAAAAATAATTGTTTTTTCAATATACAACCCCCATAATAATTCAGAAATCAATATGCATCCTCAGAGAGTTTCCCCCAGCAGAGGTTTGGAGGAAGCAGGGTGGGCTGCCTTCATTTCCTTCTGAATGGGAAGCTGTTGCAGCCCTGGCTAGCCTGGCCTTTTTTTTTTTTAATGTTTAACTATAACCACTGGGACTGGAATCATAGCTTCTAGTGGCCTAGTATGAATATTAATAAGACACTAGGCCATGGAGTTCCTTGCTGATTTTGACAGTTTAAAGGATCAGTTAGTTAATTAGAAGATGACATGGCACATCGCATCCCTTGGCTCCATCCCGCCTTCTGTCTCCTCTTTTCATTTGCTTTTTTGACATGTTAGATTACATCATTACTTGTAGTTTCACTTGTTAGCCACACCATGAAATAAGAATATTTTAAACCGTAATTATTGTGATTTCCCTCCTCTGCTAAGAACATGAAACTCAAAGAAAGCATACAGAAACTTGAATTTCAAAGACTTAGGAATACATACTTGGTAGTTTATAAGCTTCTAACTACAGCAAATAAACAGAAAAAGATTTTAAGTAGCAGAGAAAATTGTGTTGATCATCATACTGGCAACCAATCTAGTATTTTAAGCAGGCACCCTCATCATCCTTGCTTTATTTGTGAGTTACTTAATGCTTTCATAAGTGTATTTCACAGAAATCTGGAGCCTCTTCCCCCAGCCATGAATTGATTGTGCCCCTAGACATGTACACGCAGTCCAGTACCTTCATTGCATTGTACTATCCTAAAAAAAGTATGAGTTTTTTCTCAGCATCATAGTCAGAACAGACAAAAAGGCAGAAAGCATGGTACTATCCAGCAGCCCTCTCATTTGGGGAACAACAAAGGATAACAAAGACAAACGGGACAAGAAATTTCATTGAAACCTTAACTTATTTCCCAGCTACACCTGACACCCCAAAATAGACATGCCACAACCCAAAACATAAAAGGACAAAAAATAACCTGCAAAGCTACAGCCCCACCATAAATCATAAAAACTTTCAAGTTTTGCATCCCAGTATCATACTGCAGTTAGCCATCAGGACAAAAATTCTGGACACGTAATAAAACTTCCGAAGAACCACAGCCACTTATTTTGAGTATTGCTAGATAATCTCATTAATTATTATTTGTCTTCTAATTTACATTCTGTCTGTAAAATTCTTCTCAAGGACACTGGTCTATTTCTGCAGAGAAACACATGTGCATCTTACTTTCCCAGCAGACTTGCCAGTCTGCAAACAGAAGAGTGTGCAGGAAAATGGGGATGCAGTCGATGCATGGTGGAGAGCCTGCAGCTCTGGGGCTTCACTGGAAATGACAGGATTAGTGGGTGAATGTGTCATCCAATAGGAATGATCATTTCTGGGTTGTTATTGGTATTCATCACTGCGTCTGATTGCCTGGGCACTTTCACATTTCTTTCATCAAATGTTCGTATTTGTGTATTCATTTCAATACTGCTTAATCAATACTGGTTATCAGAATATGTATTTTGAGGGAAGAAATTGCAGAGGAAGTATAGCTGCCAATAACTCTATGCAGTTAGCCAATACAATAACCTACGTAGGTAATTCATTTTTTTCATTAAGTTAAACACGTAACCTCCCATTGATTCACAGGGCTTCACAAAAATGCATTGCTAATACCAGGTGGAAATCAGTTCCATTGCCATTGAAGATAAAGCTAGGTAATGTTACTGTAGAAGGACAAAGTTGGAAGTTGTGTGCTCTCCAGCAATGGAATTTACCCGTTGAACTAGAGTTCCTTGTTCAAGGTGAACCAATTTAGGCATGAAAAGTGTCCTTCTTGTATCAGAGAAGAGATTAACGCCTTCGAGTGTCTTTTATCAAATCAATGTTATTGCAAAAGTATTGATTTCATAATGAAACAAGAAATGAACCAGCATCGCTGCAGTTTCATAGGCTGGTGAGATTATATTGCAAAGAGGATAAACGCAAACCAAACACCAGGCTATATTGTTGGTGTATTTCATACACAAAATAACAGAGACCCCTCCACTAGAGCACTCAGCAGACCTCAGCCATCTTCTGTACTATCCCACAATTTCAAGATTATGTCTTGAATAATGACAAGTTGGTGCTGGGGAAGCACAGGTAAAGTTCCCAGCTCAGGCAATTGTTGCAATCTGGGATTGCAAACCAGTTCTGGAGCTAATGCCGGTCTCCTTCAGGGGAAAGGCAGCTCTCCCAGCTTCAAAGACAGAACTGAACACTTACATTTCCTTTGTTCCTAGAAGCCTTAAATGCAATTTCATCCAAGGTCTGCTCGTCTTCTGTGTCTTTCCTGCATAGGAGCTCTAGCCAAGAATTAACAATCAGATTCCTCATTGTCCACCTGAACCTAGAAACGAACACAAAGGCAAACACATAAGCAATTTTTTTTCATTTTAACTGCCATTTACCATTAATACTTAATATTCCTACATATCCTTTTCATCAGATGGCTAATATAAAATCTAATGAACCGTAGATGGCATTCCTGTTTTGCTCTGTTTCAAATTAAGTGTGGAGCAGTAAAAACCGAGAAATGAAAGTTAATATCTTTTCAAATAGAAATGGCTTAAAATTCATAATAGAATACAGTAGCTAAGATACAAAAGTAAGTTAAGACTGTGATCCTTAGCAGGTCTTGGCAGTTTCTGGCCATATATTATTAAGCATTATTCAGCTGACCCTAAGGGGAGTTCATCTGGAGACATTAAGGTCAAAGAGTAGAAGCATTTGGACACAGTCAAATGGATTTTACACCTTTGTATCTTTCTGACATTACTGTTTTGCTTCAGCAAACTGACTAATATCAGATATATCCTACTGGGTACCTTTCTAAATCACTGCAATTTTCTTTGTCCCTGGGCTACAGTTATATGATCAGGATCCAAAGCTATCACAGCCTATGATATACTATTTTACTTGCTCGTTTGTATTAGAATGAACTTTATTAGCTTTTGGGCACATGTCTATCAGTTTTAAAGATTAAGTATTATGTCAATAGATTTTACACTGCATTCAAGTACACTGAATCATTTTGCTTGCTCTGAGATTATTAAAAGCGTATTATCGCTTTTACAGAAAACATTTTTATTTTTAAATGAACCATCACTCATAGCAGCCTGTGCTTACCAAAGCTATCCCTCTAAAGTGATATTTCACAGCAAAATCAAAACGGGGATAGATGCTCTGTAAGTAATTTTAAATTTGAGAGCACGTGAACTTTCTAAACACAACTGTATAACTAACGTTTGACTCCACACTCCTATGCTTTCATTATCCACTTTCTTCCTTTAAATATTCTTAATTTTCTATTTTATATTCTTCTAACTGCTAACAATAACCACAGTGCTTTAACCATGTAAAAACTGACAATTTGTGCAGGCTTAAATTCATCATTCTTCTTAACTAGATACCGTCTAGTTAAATAACCTGTAAAAAATTACAGAGATGAGCTTGGCTGTTCCAGTATCAAAACCAGGAAATCAAAGATGCATTTTTGCGAGGAAGCTGAGGTTTCAGCCAACACGCAAGAAGCTTTTAGAGCACAAATCCAGCCTATAATCAGATTTTCTCATTTCCTTGCCAGTCTCCTGTACTTTTGGTTTTGTGGTTCGTAGTGGCTGACTACATTGTGTCAGGAATGGGAAAATGGAGGAGGAGAGTGTGCCGGGGACTTGAGCTAAAGAACAACTCCTTACAGTGCCATCTGCCCCCAGCTCCGTCACTCAGGCTTTGCTAGGCTCCAGGCCAGGAGGAGAGAAAGTTGAGGGGAGACCTTCTCACTCTCTACAGCTACCTGAAAGGAGGTTGTAGCGAGGTGGGGGTCAATCTCTTCTCCCAAGTAACAAGCAACAGGACAAGAGGAAATGGCCTCAAGTTGTGCCAGGGGAGGTTTAGGTTGGATATTAGGAAAAATTTCTTTACAGAAAGGGTTATCAAGCATTGGAACAGGGCAGTGGTGGAATCACCATCCCTGGAGGTATTTAAAAGCCAGGTAGACATGGTGCTGAGGGACATGGGTTAGGGGTGGTTTTGGCAGTGTAGGTTTATGGTTGGACTCGATGATCTTGAAGGTCTCTTCCAACCCAAGTGATTCGATTCGATTCGATTCGATTCGATTCGATTCGATTCGATTCCATTCCATTCTATTCTATTCTATTCTATTCTATTCTATTCTATTCTATTCTATTCTATTCTATTCCTCCAGCTGGCAGCTGGTGATTTCGGGGCTGGTTTATGATCAGGTGGAAGAGTGCTCCCTTTTTGATTAGTTCATTCTCCGTCCTCGGTAGCTAAAACACTGTTTCACCCACTTTCACCCCGGTGTCATCACTGTAAACCCAGCACATACATCCTCTGCTTCAGGGATCGCCTTTTGTCTCCATCTTTGACCAAGACCTCTTGGCATTGCTGTAATAGACACCCAAAGAGGCAGCCCACGGGAGGAGGAGTTTTGCAGTCCGTAGGTCAGCTCTTAGCATCCTAATTCTCCTCATCAAAAGGTCTCGGTGGCATATTAAACAGTTATTTACCCTATTCTGACCTCATCATTTCTGCTTCATGAAAGATGGAATTAACACAATAGCGTTGTCGTATCTGCTGGCCTTGCAGCGCTCATGGGGTGTCCCTCTAATGTTCCTCTAATATTACTGTCTCTCTCAAGTGGTATAAATTAAAGAGATATCAGACTCCTTAAAGAGCTTAGAGGACAGAACAGTTCCTTCAGTGGTTTAACAATAAATATCATTTCATTTAAGTTACTTCTGAGAATTGGAACTCTTTCAGAGATGCTAAGTGGAGCAAATAAGGATCTCAAGACTTCAACATTAACTGATGGGAATAAAGCCAACATTTTACATTTGCTTTCACATCCTCTCTTGTGGTATGTTTTAGTTTAAATATTTTGGCTCCAGTCTTGAAGCTTCCAATGCACAGGCAGATTGCTATGCCCACATGCAGAAAAAATACAGAATCAAGATCTTTTTGCTGTTACATTTAGAGTATGTATTTAAGTGTTGTGCCTGCACAATGCCGTAGAAAATCTTGGTTTAGTTTCACGTATTTGACTTTTTAGAAGGGTATTTTTAAAGTGGATCCACACTAATTAAATGTATCATTAAGAATGAAACAATTCACAGCTATCAGTGGACTGTAGTATTGAAAATTTGCAACTAAAGACAGCAAAACAGAACTCAATCCGAACACATCCTCAACGCAAGGCACTCAAGCTTTAAGAGAAGTAACCCAATGGCTATAATTAAAAAGCACCATAACACACTTTGAAAAATTCCAGATACTTAAAGTACAGTTGTGAGCACGGTTTTCTTTCGCGCCGCTCTATGTATTCATAATCCATACAGCTTCCTGACTTCTGTTTATATAACTCACCAATGCGAGAATTATTTATAAAGTCGCAGCTGTTCTCTTCCCTAGCTTTTTGTTTCTCGCAGGTCTTAAATATTTGTAAAAACAAGAAAAGTAATTAAAGTATTGATACATTCAGCAAACACTTCCCCAATCACACTGCTGAAATAGAAATCATTTGTTTAAACAGAACTTGCTAAGTATATGTACAAAAATATAATGGTAAATGGTTACTACATACTAGGAAAGCCAACTTGCATTGAAAGAAACAAAATAAACAATGCCAAAGCGTTACTAATATTGCAGTCAGCCACTCAAACATTAGGAACTCCCAGAACCGAGTGCAACGGTTTGGTGTTTGCCCAGATCTGAAGTAGCTATGTGCCATCTGCTCCTCGCACAAAGGACATGAGTTTATTCTTGCTGGTGGGAACTGCTGTCTAAGAGCCAACACTTGGCAGCGTGAGTCCTTCCCCTTGAAAAGCTGGCAGGGAGCGCTTTTTAGCCTTTGAGTTCCCTAATAATGTTCCCCCTCCAGGGTGCAGGTCCCTCGTGAGTGCTTTATTTCCCTCTTTATTCTGATTCACCATCCCGTGCAGACAGGCGGGACACCTCAAATGCATTGGTCTCCAGTGGATTCCTCTGGGGTAAGCCAACGCCTGATGGGCTTAATGGTAAAATAAATCAAAATTTAAATAGCAAAAGTTATACTAGGCTTGTAGTTACAAGCTGAGAGATTGCAGGTTGCAACTACAACAAATGGGTTGGAGTAGATGACCTTTAAAGGTCCCTTCCAACCCAAACTATCCTATGATTCTATGAAAAAACAAAACCAGCCTGTGGTCCGTGGCAGGATTCCCTCCTCGCCATCACCCACCAGGACATCCCGCTTCCCGCAGATGAGGGCAGCACCCTGCCCTTCGTGGTGGCCCATGCGGTCTGGCTGCCTTCCACCTCCTGTTCCTTGGGAATCAGCTTTTGGACACAAAACTGAATGTCTGGTAGTCGGAGCCAGGTATCTCAGTAAAAAGGATTTTGCAGACTTGGTCACATGTAATCAGTTAGGGAGCAAGTAATCTAGATAAATGCTAATGAAAGCTCTTGCTGGCACCTTGTGTATTCAAAGGCTATTTACTATTGTTCCTTGTCAGCTGGCTCGCTAACTTCCCATTCAGTCTGGATTGCTCAGATTCAGCTGGGACCACTATAATATTCACATTACACGTGATATAAGCCATCCACTACGCGTACATTTTGTTAAGCTCATTATCTGTGGCACACTGGTGACACCGCACATGACACGTTGTTAAGGCAGATGACAGATCTCATAAGGAGCTGCCTTATCTGGCCAAACCAAAGGAAGCCAGTTTACCTCCACCACGTAGGGCACGCATTGACGAGGGTTTCTGGAACGCACCGGGCTTGCCTTGGTACGTATGTTACGAGGCAAGTGCGATCCCACAATTAGCATCCGCCCCATCCCAGACAGCTCAGGTGGCTCTTCCTGGCTGTGAGGAGCAGTGAGGAGCACTGAGAAGATGTCTTTGTTCTTGATGTCAGCCTCCAAACCTCACAAAAAGCAATCAGGAAACGGAACTGGCCTCGTCAGACCTTCTGGTGCCACCCACCGACCTCGTTCGTCGTGGAAGAAGTCCGTAAGGATTAAACTGAAAACCCGTAGCAACTTTTTACTCGGAACACGCAAACTGCAACAGCTTAAAAGCTGACCAAATTGTGCAGATTTCACCGGGACAACGCAAACCATCTCTGTGCGAAACTTCAAATTGCTGTTTCAAATTAGGTTGATGCTAAAAACTTCTCAAGGAAGACATAGCCAGAATTTCTTAACATGGCCAAACAAGGTAGTTTTTTTTCTGCAATCTTGCTCTTGGAAGTGACTAAAACACTTCAGCTGAAGCGTACCATTAAAAGCAAAAATCAGCCGTGGACAACACCCAGAACGCAAGTTTACAGCCCAAATGTTCAAAATTTGGCAAAGTACCGTAAAAGCTAGTCTATATTAACCTGAGGCGGCAGCGCTACCATTTCTGCCTATGAGATGGATAGAGAAATCCAAACTAGATTTCAATAATGGAAAACATCTCCGTTGAGATAAGCGCTGGCCTGACTGTCAGGCGAGCTTATTTACCAGAGCAACAGCGCAACAAAGCCAACTGCAGTGTTAGGCAACCCTGTTTGCTGCTGAGCAACGTGCTCGGGCTTTGTTAGCCGAAGAATCCGAAACATCGCATTTATGGGATCCCTCCGCTCCAAACAAGTCTTCTTCCAGACTCACTCTCCTGGCCTGATTTACGGATTATCTTTTCGAATCAGACGAAACTTTTCAAAAACAGGTTATTGCTGGTCTCGGCGGCATTTTCTAGATTTCGTAAAAATTATCACACGTAGTCTATCATATTACTATAGGAAAATAACAAATAGGTGCTTTTCCGTTGAAACTGGAAATGAAATATTCTGCCTGTTTCTGTTTAATTTCTCATCAGATTCAGCTGCATGCTATTTCTGAAAAAAATTCCTGACTGAACTCAGCCACCTGAACTGAACAATAGCATTTAAACAGCAACTAGTATTTAAGAAGAAACTTAATTGCATTTAAAAAAAACCCCATAGGCAACATTTTTGAAAACTTTACCTTAAGTTGCTTAATGAAATTATATAACCAAAAATTATCTACTCAAAGGCATCTTTTTTTAAAAAATTTCACTAGGGTCTTTTTTTTACTTAATTCAGTTATCATCATCATCTTTTCTGCTTTTAAGGCACACTAGATCCCTCATGCAAGAACTTTTCCGTTGTTCCAAGATCCACAGCCGCTGGCTGGCGGCCAGCTTTGGAAAAGCCCATAGTATGTAGTTGAGTAGAAGCTCATCTGACCAGGGATAGCCTGAACTGTTCCTCAACTTCAAGGGCCAGCAGTAAGATCCAGGCTACCTCTGTCTTGCTCTAACCTTGGAAGTTCTACCACCGCGGCAGTGGTCATCCCTCGTCAGGGAAGCGTCGCAGTCACAGCACAGGGATGGAGCCCCTGTCTGCTTTCAGATGCTTGGCAGGCATTCGTAGAGGTCTGTTTTCCTTCTTTTCCTGTAGGTTGGCAAATTTTGCTACCAAGACACAGTCTCAGAATTAAGGGAGCCCTTCTTGTCACAGTCTCTATGTACTAAAGCTTAGTACGAAAACATACAGACAGCCTGAACTGCGTCTCAGTAACCGATTGTTTAATGCAAATGGTGAGTCGGTGCAAGGGCAGCAATAGCTGGGCAGCCTGGCACATACCTATAGCCAGATACCTGTGTGCAGAGTTTGGACTTGGGGGCTGCAGATGATCCCTGCACAACATTCCCACTGGCATCTTGCTAAGAAAGAAACTTGCTAAGCCACTAGTCAGAAACCAGTTAGGTAACGGCAGCAGGAGACAGGGGCCTCTGCCACGCAACGCCTGTATTGGAATTGTACTCTTGTCTCATTGCTCGCTACTCCGTCGTCTTCTCTTCTTTATTGCAGAATGAACTGACACAAAGATTATAAAAATGCACGCTCTCGGAACGCTTAAACAGTTGGAAACAGTACGGTCAATCCAAACTCATAACACAAGGTAGTGTTTCCTACAGCCTAGAAAATATCCATAAAGCTTATGACTTAGGGGTACTTTTCTAGTTCATTGGGCAGCTCCCTGATGGTTTATCCTTTACGTCTATGGCACAGGTTTAACGCTGTCCCGGTTTGAGGCACTCAAAAACCGAATAGCCAATAAATGCCATACTTACTTTATTGTATATCTTTTCCTAATCTGGTAAAGTTTATATTTTTAATATAACAAATAATATGTGAACCTGTCATCTACACTCTTCAAACAGAATGACAATCAGTAGCATAGATGGCCATTTTCCACTTGGTATAAATATTAATCTAAAGCTAACCTATAAACGTTAATCCAAGGGATTCTTTTTTTTTTTTCTCCCCAAATCCACATACATTCCCATATATCTCTTTTGCTCTGTAGCCAGGTCCTAAGGCTGCACATAGGCTTTTGGGCATAGAACCGGCCTTTCTGCGCTGTGTCTGCTAAATGCCTGGTTCAGTCACCTCCTGCTATAAACCCGAGCTCTCGGATGCACCACAGCAGGAGTGGAAAATAAATGCTGCTAAACACATTCAACTTTGCCACAGCCACTGCTGAGTCTTGTACCATCGCATTCGCTTCATTGTGACTTACATTTCAGCTGGGCTTCTAGCCTGCTTAAATATGTTAAGAATTATCCTGAGGGACCACAGTAAAATGTAGTCGTGTTTATTTGTAATTGCTACAAAACGCTTTACAAAATTGTTAGTGTCTTTTATTATCCCTGCTACTGAAGCACTTGCCTGTTAATTAGAGAAATTTCAGCTGTCATAGCTGGCAATTATAGCTTCTGTATCACTGTCTGTTATGAATAGTCAATGAGAGCTGATTAATATGCATGAGTAGCAGTATATAGTGTGTGCACTGGAGCAGCGTGCGGCAGCCGGAGCGGCAGAGGGAGTGCTGTGTGCTGCCGGGGAAGGAGGGAGAGCAGGGAAGAAGCGAGCCCGGTTCCTCCGCAGCACCCCGTGCCGTACCACCGCCAGCCGATTCCCTCCGGCCGACCCACCGCGGGGTGGGCAGGATACCTGCATGCCTGTTGGCTTGCCAACAGAGATTTCTGTGGCTGCTCTGGGGAATAAGGAAGATTTTTTCTGCCACCTACTTAAACATGGGATGCAGTTTGTGCACTCTACAGAAGCAGGAAGAACAGTACAAGTTACTGTATGAAGTTTGTCAGGTAAAGAATTAGATTTCATTTCTAAAAGCCGATGTTCTTTTTTAGGCTTGTGACCACTGTTAACGACAGGGAAAATGGAATACCAAAAACTGCTTATACGAGTGGAAATAAAAGGGGGTTTGCCTTATTTGATATGTGTGTGATAAGGATTTAGGTTTTTATGATTCCCATTCACACTTGCGGAACATCAAATATTTAAGTGTACGTTATTACACATCAAACTTTTTACAAAACTGTGCTTCACAAAATAGAACTCTGTAGTGAATTTCTCCATTAGGCAAAATTTCTTGACAAGGGTCATGGCTTGGTCACACACTCTTTGAACAAGTTGGGAAAGACGTGCAAGGAAGGTTTTTTCCTGTGTTTACCAGTAAATACAGACTCTTATTTCTATGCAATGCTTTCATTTCAGTGATCAGTCTGGTCTTTAAGCGCCTATTCCTGCCAGTGGAAGTTTATGGCTAGTTGTTGTAGTTCTTGCACCGCTGTGTAGAAATGCCAGCTGACAAATAGTTAGAGTTGACAGCAGATAAAACTACTACTCTGCAGATCTTTATACATCATATTAAGTATCTGATGTTTTCTAGCATGAGGTAACACACCATCCTCTGTTACAAAAATGTTCTTTCCTATGTTTCTGCTTTTCCTTCTGTCTGTCTCTGAAATTTCTCCCTCTGTCACCTCTGAAGTACGATTTGGCCCAAAGCAGCGTGATGGAACCAGGCGGAGCAATGGCCAGGCATTTAGGGACACGCTCCTGCTGATCTCTCTTGAAATAATCATAGCCGAAAGCTTCTGGTTAACCTCTGCACACCTCAAGTGGGTTGTCTGTACAAACACTCCAGCTAAACAGAAACTACCCAGATCCTTCCAGCTGTACTTTCCCACCTTGCTGTTCCTACGGCGGTTTAGGATAAGTGACAGTTACCCCCAGCCACAGGAGTGACATTTCCCAGCGCTGCCATCTTCCGCACTCGCCGGCAGAGGGAATTGCTCAGCAGAGCACAGGACGGAAAGAAATCCTGTGTCCTCGCTGCATTACCACCTGCATCTGATCCCAGATACTGATGTCACTGACAACAAAGTGAATAAAATATGTGGTTTGTGTGTTATGCTAGTAGGGAAGTGATTAAATTTTAAACACATAGTTTTGATCTAATTCTCGCTCCCTCACCCAAAGGACACTGATACTTTGTGGAAGAAAAAAAACTTGTGAGAGCAAATAGGAAGACGTGTTTACTGTCATTTCTATTTATACTCACTCACTTCCACTCGCTAAGCTGCGATGCATGCGATGCTGGGAAGAATTTGAGAGAAAGGCAATGAGATTTCTTGGATGTTATTCTGTACTGAGAACTAGTTTCAGATGCTGCTGGCAACAGCAGACCTGATGCCTGGTATTGTTTGTGCGAATCCTCCGTTCAGATCCAGCAGTGGCGGCGGTAATAGTTACTTATTCCCCAAGGTCGCCAAGTTTTCATGCAGCCGGGGTTTGAGGACTATCAGTGAATCACATTCAGAAGTGCAACAACCAGACCAAACTGAGACAGGAAGAAATGGTGAATATTTTGATTGTTTAGGAAGCTTGCATGTTTTTTTGCTGTGAAATGAAGGCGACAGAGAACCTTTGCAAGTTACTGACATCTCCTAACAGATGCAGGGCAACATTCTTTAAATACGTGTCCTTAAAATCAGTCACAGGAACAGTCCCACTGATATCTGAGCTGACTAAACTTTCCGGTGCCGGCTGCAGGTGCAGATGCCTGGCAGTAGTTTGGATTTAGAAATCAACCTGCAAAGTACTGCAACCTTATTTCAGCAATGTGTGGAGCACAGAGCACAGCACCCCTGATTAAGTAAGGAAGTCCTGTGGGAAACATGGTTGGAATATCCTCAGCTTCCACAGAAGTGAGAGGTGCATATAATCCTATAAAGTTGGGATTTCTAACATAGTAAAACCTGAATTATTTAAGGCTGTAATCCCTGATTATGCCAGAATATAAATTATCTTCCAAAATTATTTTAAGAAGGCACTACTTCGATTTCTCTGGCAGAAGGGAATTCTATAGCTTAGGGAGCATGTCCAGATAACGTCACTATAACTATAAAAATGCATCCTCATGTAACCTACACACAAGAGCAATCAGTTAAAATTTAACGGAGAGGAAGATGAAGAATCATTTGCATTTAAAATAACAGGATATAAGACAAAAGTTGCAAGATATGCTAGCAGTAACAAAGACTTCTTACAGTGGTTTTATTTTGTATCATCCATGTAACCCTAATACCATGTGATAAGATGACATTGCCATTTCTGAGAAAACTAAAAGAAGCTTTTTTAAAGTTTTAATTTTTTAAAATTAGATAAAATTTGCATAATTTGGGTTTAGGAAATATTGAGCATTGTTACAAATAAGTCCCCTTATTCAGCCATGTTTTTTAAAAGTTCATGACTCTGAGATGCAGGAATTCAGAAAACACTTGCAAGAATTAATAATAGTACATAACTGCACTTTCTCTATTAGGCCAAGAGCTTTAGTGTGGCTGGGAAATTAATGCTTCAATAAATTACAATTCCAGAAGGTCCGGTACGTCTGGCTCCGTAAGTCCTCATAACAGAGAGCACAAAGAGGATCAAATATACCAGGGCTCAGGCTTTATCCCTTCCTCATCCATAGATAATTCAAAGAGATCCTCTTCATTAAGGGCTTTGGCACATTGCCTACAATTTCTTTTTGGGCTGCTGTGAGCTTAATGATGCAGAACAATGGTCTTCCCTCTTGTTGAACACATACCTTATTGTACCTTTAATCACATAATAAAAACCAAATTAAGACACCTCGTCATTAAAGTCTATTGTAGCTGTGCATATCAATGCTTTGTATTGCAAATACAAAGGGGGCTGTGGCAGCTTGAAGTCTTGATGCAGAACAGTGTCACTGACCAGAAGTGTGCTTGTGGCAGCAACGTGATGCACATAATATCTTAGATGTATCCTGAAATTTACTTCCTAGTTGCGTGCAGCATGTGAAATGAAGTCATTATATGCTATTAAGATTTTGGGTGTCTAGTTAAATGGAAATTTTCTTAAGAAGATTTTTAAGGTTGTGAAAGTGGAAGAAGGGGGAAGAAAGATTGCCATCAGCTCCTATACAAACAATAACAGAAATTAGGGCTTCTCCCTTTGTAGGAAAATTCCTGGGGGACCAAAAAGTAATCGCCATCGAAGGAAGCTTACAGAAGAGTAAGTCACCTGAGATAAAGCTTCTGAGTTTGTAAAACAGAAAAAAAAAAAGATTAGGACCTCAATTTAAGAAAGTTTCTGAGTACCTATTTCACTCTAAGCGCATGTTTACGCAGTGTGGGAGGTAAGCACACAGTGAAATCATGTACTAAACACCTCATATTTCCAAGGATAAGAACATAGAGTTTTAAATCACAAACGACTCTTAAACTGGATGGGCAATGCTCAAAGCTGTTCCCTGGGATTCAGGATGATGGAGCTCATCCAATTCTCATGGTGGGAAGATATCATAAAAACAACCCATCAAAACTGGCACTTCCAGCTGAGAAATGATGCGATAAGTGAGTATGGAGACTAACCCCTTTCCTCCAGGCTCTCCCTCCGGAATAAGGATAGAAATGCTGGCAGGAAACAGGCTCACGTTGCCACTGCCCTTGCTTCAGATGATCCGAGGTCAGAATATTTCTGCCTCCGTGATTGTTGAGCTGGCACCTTTCGCAAATACTAAAGTTCATATATAAATAAACAGCTGATGTAATGACCTTTTAGTGTTTTAGTAACTCGAAAGCCCCGTTCACATGCTCGTGGCCTGGCACGTCTCTGAGGCAAGTAAAAATGTCCAGTGTTGGTAAAAACAATAGTGGGCAAGCTGGATTTGTCTTTTAAACTAGACTAAGATATGATGTGGCCAAGGTTATGTAAGCACTAAGGTCAGCATGCAAATTGCTGTGCTAATGAGAAGACGGTAGTGATGAGGAACTCACCAACCCCGTATTTCATTGGCAACTTCCCACAGCATCACTTGCGAGGAGACTGTTCCTGCAGCAGAACTCACCCACAAACCAGCTGCAGTCAACTGCTCACCGATACAGTTCCCTTCACCATTAGAATTCCATTCACATGTTCAGACTTGCAAAAATTAGACTAAAGTAATCAGTCATTAAGAAAGCCTGATTCAAGGAAACAGTCTAACTAGCCTTAGACCTGCTGAGCAATGATGCTGTCCTAAATGAGGGCCAAAGTGGAGCTTGCCATAATAAATGTTAAGGTCAAAAAAAAAAAATTCTAATCAAAACTGTAAGACTTGGGAAACAAAAATAATTGCCTCTGTACATATGTTTTTCACACCCTCAAATTTAATTGGGCAGCCAGAGAATTAGTTAGTCTACATTTCAGTAGTTATCCATGTTAAGACCAAACTGGTTGTGCCAATTATAGCAAACTGGTCTACTTGAAATACACGGTACGGCTTCAAATACTCTGTATGTACACTGTCTGTGCTCCAGCTGAAATTAAGAATAGCATTGAAGTTATATGCTGTCACTTCACTACCATTAAACTTGACCTCAATAACAGTTGTGAACCTATCACACTTACTTCAAAGTAGGCATGTGTTTGCTTAAACAAGATGTTAATTCCACAGGCTTTGTTCTAGACAGGGTTTTCTACTGCTGAATTAGTTCAGCTGCAGAAAAACTCTGCTTGACAGACTGGAGACTCATAATCTTCAGAAAACTGCCCTTTAATGATTGTGGCGCCTGTCTGTGGCTCAGAAGTCCCCTTTCTTAATTAGACATTTACCAGAAACTGGCAATTGAAATTTTCCTCTTCACTTGACGATGAATAATGCAATGCCTCGGTTAGGATTTCTCTGGAAGATACTCTTTATTGTGTGTTAGAGGACTATTTTGGTCTTTAAAGGAACATACACAAGATGTGATACAAAATAAACAAAATGCCTAATGGTCACCTGTGTATATAAATGGATAATTTGACCTACTGTGCACCTGAAATATCTTACTGCTTCATAATCTTCCTCAAATCTATGGTGCCTTTCTTCTTTACATTGAGCAGATAAAATGCTTAACTGTAGCATAGCTTTATTTGGATTTTTTTTAAGTGATAAATGATTGAAGAGATTAGTTTTGTAGTGCTTTAAACTTATACATCTGTTTAATGCTATAAAGCAGGTGGCAAGAAGTCACAAGGGAGGAGGCACTAGAGACAATCACTGTGCTTTACTGTCACGTCAGACATGGGCTGGGAAAAAGGAAACATATGGAGTAATGAGAAAATGCAGATTTAATAAATGTGTTTTGTTGTGTTCATTAATAATGGAATAAAAGGTCAGGCTTCACTTTCACTAGGAGAGGAGAACTCTACATTTATACGTACATTGGGATCGTTCCTTTCAAACACTCCGTGGATAAACGTAAGCAGATCCAGCTAGCACTCCTCAACTCTGTAGCCATTAAGGATTTGACAGGAAGGTGGCAGCATAAATAACATGAAATATACATAAACTTTAAAACAAGACTACAATAGGCACTACTTTAAACAGTGACTATTGAAGGAATCCTTCCTATTAATGCAGTATATCTTCAGGCAAAAAGCTAGAGGCTACCATCTGAAAGAAGAACGATAAGCATCATGGCAGTGATGCCAATCCCATGTACTTGTGTCAATCCCATGATAACTGTGGATGTGGGCATGTTGTAGGTGATTGGACACACTGTCCGCTGGCACAGGAACTGGGCACTTCTTCATTTCATTTCTAATTGCTGAAACATCTTCTGGCTTTACACTGAGACACCAGCTTAGCTGCGCTCAGTAGCACTCCCCTTCTCCAATGCTACCATCAGACGCCGTGGGAACGCTTGAGAAACAAAGTGTTTCACAGAAAGAGTAGTTGTACAATAAGACTAAAACCATATTTGGCTTATGCATTTTCATCAGTCATCCACATTTACACTGAGTGAATTAGCTCCTACAGCATCGTTTTTGAGAAAGTGAAGATTCATACATTAAAAGATCACAGCTGATAAGGAAGTCTTTTTTGAATTTGGCAGAGTTGCTTGCAGAGTGCAACAGAAGCTCTTGCACCTGACCTGACAGTAACTGCCATCGAGTTTAGCCAAAAAAGGAAAATGAAGGTGTTTTTATCAATAGTGCAGTATGAAAATTCCACAGTGTGGCCAAGCAGCATGAGCTGGAAGGGTAGAGTGAGGTGGTGGTTGCAGTTCTCCCTAGACAACAGCTTCTGAGGTTTGTGTTCTTCAGCTGAGAACACTGCTCAGCTGCTTGAGACAGATGGCTCAGGATGACAAAGCCGACTCTGCAGCCACCACACAGCTACTGAAGGAGCAGGCCCTCTTATTAATGAAGCCGCTTCGATCTGTCGCTGCTGCTGGGCTCCCAGACAGCAGCACTGGGCGTTTTTTCCATCTTTTCTTGGCAGCTGCAAGACAGATGATCTTCAGAGCTAGCCACACTCGCTGTTTCCCTGCCTCGCATCACTGAGACATCTGGGGGAGAAGGGAGGGGATTGGGAGGATGGACTCAAAAACTGCAAATGGTAGGCAACAGTGCAGGAATGGCAATGTCCTGAATTAGAATGGTCCCAGACATGGTGTCCTGGAGGTCAGTGCTCAGGTTTCAGTTGTGGTGTGTCCTCATGTGACCGCGGGTAGATCACGAACTTGTTTTGTGTTTCATCTTCTCCGCTGTACGATGCTCCTTTTCCCTTTCTGCCTGGAGCAGGCTCTCCAGACGAGGCACTGTCTTTTGTTCTGCGTTTGCACGGTCTGATATGCTACTAAAAATAATATTTGGTAATATTTTAAGGCCTGACCTATACACCAACTTATACTACTCTGATTTTAATTGAGGTATGGCATTAAATATTGCTAGACTGTGAACTACTTGACGTGCAGGTGCTGGGAGGGCAGAGCAGGGGAAAACTCCCTCCAAGCATGTCTTACTTTTACACCTTTCTCAAAGCACCCTCTGCATGCCACTGTTGGAGGAAGGTGACTGGTCTACAGGGACTTTTGGCCTTGATTCAGTAGAATAAATGTTTTTTTATGTTACTGCAATTTAGCTTAAATCCATGTAACATTTACACCCTCAACTAAGCAGATTAATCTTCTTACACTATTTACTATCATTGTGTATGACACTTGTCATCACGATATAAACAAAACTTTATCAGTGTGGCAATCCCTCTGTTGACTGCAATTATGTCATCCTAGAATGACAAAAGGCGAGACAACTCAGGGCATCGGTCAGCCACCTGCCTGTATAGGGACCTCCTGTTACAGGATTCTGTATTTTAAAAGTAAATCTAGAAATAGGCAGCTTTTACTGTTGGGACTCAATGATCTTAAAGGTCTTTTCCAACCTAGATGATTCTATAAAAAGTAAATTCTCATTCATTAAAAAGCTTTAATTTGCTGTACTAGAGGAGCACGTAGACGTAGTTTTTGCCTCTTGGGGAAGAGACATTTGAGAAGGGCAAGAGCATTTTGGTGTAACGCCACATGAGCAGCAGCCCACTACGCCACTGGAGGCACAGCGCTCCACGGGGGCAAAACTAGAGAAAGAGAGAGAGGGGGTAATTGCACTTGCTGAATTCTGGTCATCAGTAATTCACGATTATTTATGGCTGTCATTTGTACTTCACTCGGAAGTATAATTGATTGGCTCCCTCTGGGTCATGCTACTGACATGGCAGAAGGAGTCATTAAAAAGGGAGGGCCTGTGAACTTCTGCCTGTGTTTTATATGGAGTAGGGTTATTAAGCCATGAACAGAAAATACGCCAAATATCACTTTTTTAACGCTGACAAAATACGAAGAATTGTTTTGGCCCTGATATAAAGTCATTTAACATGATGAACGCATATGTAAGAAAATAGGGCTCCCAGTAAACTTTGCTTATAGAGAAAGTACAGGACGCTCAGGATCCCCAGCGTTACTCTAAATCTGTTTTCATTGAAGCAAACGATCAAATTCCCGGTGGTTTTATTCTGAATTGTGATACGTAGGAGCAGAGCCTGAGAATCCAACCAAATGCAGGCACATTTTGGTATGCTATATACAGCCCTGGTGCTGTATTGTTAATAGGTAAATGTGCTAATTGCTAGCAGAATAAAAATTCCTTTATTTCAAGGGTCTTTTCCCAAGATTTTCCATTTGAAAGTTAACGGTTTAGAGAACAAATGTATTCTGTACTCTGAAGTAAAGAATTTTTATTTGGTCTTAACTATTTTGTCATGGATGACTCACAACGCAGAAGGGAAACGTACACACATGGAAACAGTCTATTACTAAACAATATAATTCTGGTTTTTTGAAAAAAAGAGAGACTGTCCATATGAGGGAAATAAAAGAGGGATTAGATGGAGCTGCAAGAAGAATTAACCTATATTTTGAACCTTCTTTCTCCAATTCCTGAGGAAAAGGGGCCTTAGAAAATAGGCTTTTTGCTGCTCCAGTTTCTATAAAAATCTTTAAAGTTCTCCTGCTTTTTCTTAATAAGCAGGCTTCTTAAGAACTTGCTAAAGAAGTGAATCAGACCATAAAGAGTGTTTCAAATGGAGCACAGACATCTGTAGTCTAACAGAACTAGCATTTTTATAGTGCACTTCCCAAGGATTTGCATGAATTTCTACAAAGAAAAGCTGCTTACTCATTCTTAAGCAAAAAAGTTTTTTCTCTGTGACATTTGTGAAGCACAGAAGAACCAACAAGCCATACAATGCATACAAATGTTTACCATTCATGACGTTAAACCCATATAAATCAGTCTAACTTGATAGATGGAAAAATAATTTTCTTTTACAGAAACCTTTCTAGTTTCTGTTGTATACCACCAACACCCAAACCCAATGTTACACACTATTTAAGCAAGAATAAAGTATAAAATAATTATAACTGCAGACAGCAAACTCTTACACGCAGGGATTTTCTGGCTTTCTCAACCTTTCAGTTACTGCCAACATCCAGAGTTACTTCATCTGTACTATTGCAAATGATGTTTGAACAGGCTTGAATGCAAAACTCCTACGTTCATTGAGCGTCCGGCCTCATTCTCTTCGGCAAAGCTCTTTCTAGCATGGCCCTATCATGGCTCCAGCTCTGCTGGGCTCCCGCAGGCTGGGCTGCATTCCCCTTACCTTGTGACGGCAAGCGGGGAAACTGGGAATCAGTTTGAGGACCACCTTGCGTGTGAAAATAACCTAGGTGTGTAAATTCTGCTGTCACAGGAAAAGAGAAAGAAAAAATGCTGGGTTTTGCAAAAGGATTGTGTTAGAAGGAAAAGAAAATAAGAATTAGTGGTGTAACCAGGAGGAAATTTTGTCTATGTAAACAAGCGGCACATTTTGATATACCTGAAAGCCCCCAATTTATGCCTGCCATCAATGAAGTGGCAATTAGTCTTCTCTACTCACCCAGAAAAATAAAACATGTAAACAGCTTGCCTTGCTAAATAATTAAACAGCAGCTATTGATAAAATGACATTTCTGTAATAGCACCACTGTGTACGACCTTATCAAAATATCTTCCTCATACCTCAAACAAAAATATGAACACGTTTTCTAGTAACAGAGTACAATTCTGTCATCTCAATCACGGCTGCAAACTCCCACTGACTTGCAGAGGAGGTGCAGCCTTGTCACAGAATCACAGAATGGTTTGGGTTGAAAGGGGCCTCCAAAGACCATCCAGTCCAACCCCCCGGCCCTGAGCAGGGACATCTTTCACTACACCAGGTTGCTCCAAGCCTGTCCAACCTGGCCTTGAACACCTCTGGGGATGGGGCAGCCACAGCTTCTCTGGGCAACCCCCGCCAGGGTCTCACCACCCTGAGAGTCCTCCCAGCATGAAGGCTGGAGGGCTCCCAGCCTCCCCACCTCGGGAAGATGCAAAATTACCATTTAAACAGTGGCAGCTGGCTCAGGAATTGCTGGAGGATACCAAACCTCTCAGTAGAATAACTGTTACAGTAGAAGCACATATGTATGGTATAAAACAAGGTGAGAAAATCTGTCTTCACAAAAGGTATTGCACTGTGACGTATATCCAGAATTAACAAGGGGAAGAAGGAGATTCCAAGAGGAGGGATGCCAATGGCCTCACACACAGTTCTGACTGAGAGAGAAGCCGTTGTGTATTTAATAACTTTCACACTTGTAGTGTATGGAAATTACACGGAAAGTGATGTCTTAGCTAGGTAGTACAAATTCTTCACAAGTCTAAAAAGCCATGACTTGTTTTCCTTTTTTTTCCTTTTCTTGTTGATTGGCCCATCGCTGATTTGTTTTCTCCCTCTCTAGAGGCCACGTGTACTGTAGCATCCTGTACTCTGTAATATACATATATGCATCCAACCTTAGATGATGTGGGTTCGTAACATGTTGCAGCTGACAAGCTACTTATTAAGTAGCTACCAAAGCAAAAAAGATTTGAAAAGACTCAAGAATGCACTTAGGTCTTACCAAGACTACACCCAGCAAGATCCCACTGCCTGTTTTTACTCTTTAACCCTCAAGGTAGCACTCAAAATTTTCCAGCCACCTCACAGCTTTTAGAAGTTTGATCTTAAAGTGTAGACACATTGTATTTGTTCCTTTCACATCTCCTAACTGTCACGGGCTGTTCTTCAGCAGTTTCACCTCAAGTTTAGGGTTCAATGGTGAAGTTCATCTGCATTTTCAGCCAGATACAGCATATATTACCATCTCTTTTTTTCTTTTTATTAATTCCCGTTTGTTTTTCTCCCCATTTACTTCTTGGAAATAGGAATTAATGAAAGCCCTATGATTGAAATGAGAGTTGAAGACATCATTTCCATTTATTTGTTTGGTGGGACCCTCCATTTGGATTTGTGTCACAGCCTCCCCATTAACACCTTGTTGCATCCTCTCTCTTTTTCTCAATTACAAATATACATCACATTTTACCGTAATTGACCATGACAGGATTTTCCTTTCCATTGTCAGAGTTTGGCCACACCAATTCAATGCTGATGGCACCTTCGGCTTCGTTACATCTTGCTTTGCTATTGGACTCATCTCTATTTCAGCCAGAGCCTGAACTAAGGCACTGCAAAGGCGAAACTCCCTGTGACTTTAGTGAGCATCAAATCGAGCTCAAGTGACTATTTTATTTTCATTCCAAGTATTAAAAGAAAACTTCTAGGAGACACTGACCTCCCAGACAGGATTATGCCATATTTATCTGTAGATTTCTTGCTGACTTTGCAACATAGATTTTAGGTAGCGTGCTCTCTGCAGCCTGCTTTTGAGCAAAGAATATAACGTACAGTGTACATTATAAATCACTATACTATAAATTAAAATGCTATAAATACTATTCTATTTCCAAATCATTACATAATTTCTATTAAAAAAAAATCAAGCATCCCTTCCTTATTTACTGTATGGCCTTAATGCAGAGTAATTATCTCTGTGTGTCATGCAGTTGCTAAGCCTACTATCTGGCCCCACCACAAATTTCATCAAGGTCCATTCAGTTCAGTTTAACTGCAGCTTTCTCCATGTTCAATATATTTCCAATGCAAAGAAGGTCCAAAAGCTAAGCATTTCAACATTTCAGACAAGTTAATTTATCCATCTTTTGTGCCATGAAAGATCCCATTGTCTCTGTCACATGGCATGTAAGGTTCTTAAGAAATTATGCATATTTGTAGGTTTTGGCAGTCTTCTGAAGCATTCATATGCATGGCTTTTTTTTTCTTCTGAGTTATTTCAGATGTAACTATTTATAAGGAAGAATTTTGCTGAGTACAATTCAGCAGCATTAGGAATAAAGTCTATGATTATAGAGCCACTTTTGGGTTTTTTTAAACAACGTGAAACTATACAGATATATTTATTGGCTTTTAAGCACTAGGAATAATTGTTTGTCAATTGTGACAAATTTTCCAGATAGAAACTGAACATCTTAATCAATATCATCTATTAGCTGAAGTTTCAGAAGGGCTCAAGATTATCCACAGCCCTAATTCTACACAGATAACAGAAATCGGGCTGTTGAGATCATGCCAGTATATTTTTCTTTTGCATGATTTTTATGCTAGTAAAAATGAAGTACCAATACTTACTACTTTTTTCCAGATCGAAAAAAAAAAAAGGCATTTGTCTCTGTTATATATAAGAAGACTTGAGAATTACTAGTTTTCATTATCCAAATATTGTAGCATTCCCGTCCTCATGTCCCTACCATAGAAAATGACAGTATTGATGGGATCGGATGGGAAACAGTAAAAAAAAGTAAATACAAACTATTCACTGCTTGCTCAGTATTTACCACATAATGTGGCATTTACCCCAGGTTTTTAAAGGGCCAGCTGCAGACAGTGTAATTTCCCTGCTGTAAATCACTTTAAAGCATATTTTCGCATTATTGCATGTTTTTCCATCATTCACATTCGGAATCAAAATGGTCAATAGTGATAGCCCTGTGCAGCCCATTAACTCTTAATACATCGAATAGGTCAGCAGTCATCCCAAGAGTGCTGATCAAACGGGAATCTGCAGGGCTAAAAGGATCCCAGCCCGTTTGAGCTCAGGAATTGCTATCCTGTAAGAGATCCACAGACTGACCCTGAAATCATTCAGCATGTGAACAGCTACTGTCCGGAGAACTGTTTGCCTAATACGATATGGATGCTGCCATATTTCATAGAATTATTAACTTATACAGACAAAAGCCCCAACCATGTTTTAGCGGTGCATTAAGAAACCCATACTAATAACAGCACAGTGAGTTACACTTTCGTTTTGCTATAATCATTGCCATCTTATCAAACCCACGATATAAAATTGCGTATACATCAAATATAAATTCCCTTTTAGAGTTATTTATTTACCACGCTCTGCAGAATCCTAGTATTCTGAGATGTCCGAGCGGAGGTTGTTGGATACAAATACCCAGCGAAATGCTCAATTCTGACTTGGACCCAGCAACACAAGATGAAAGGTTCTAGCAGATCAGCCCCGATGCTGTCACTTACAGCACTTCTAACGCCCCTGCCCCCAGGTCTTCTCCATCCCCTCCGTTGGGGCTATCCTTGTACGAAATGCAGCCGGACAAGACGAGCCCGTGCTCCTCTCCACTCTGACCCACTGTCCAGTATATCTGGTGAACGGGCATTTGTGAAAAGTCCGTGTGCCGGTCCCACGGCCGGAGAGGGAGCTGGGCAGCGGCAGTAGACAAGCCTACAAAATGCTGAGGCTCGACCAAAAGCCAAATGCCAGAAAGTCACAAAACCTTTTCTCCAGAATGTTCCCTTTGCAGGAGGAGAGGTTTTAGATTAAAATTGAGCTGACTTTTCTCCCAGATTCTAAGATCTGGTCTCACATCCTTCTGCCTTGCTATGCAGCATTTCTCTTTTTTCCCTGCATGTAGAAAACATAGTCAGGATACTACTTGGAACTAATTCCTGTAGTAACAATTTCTGACACAGTCCATCTACCGCCTGTTCCCTGCATGATATCAACCTGACTTTGAAGTTATGGCTATTTGTATAAAAAATATACATAAAAGCACGAAGAGGATGCCAGTGCACAGATTTGTAGAAATAAAACATGCTAAGGAACCTGAACTAAAACGCAAGCCTGTGCTAAATAAACGGCCTGTAATCCAAATCCATTCCAATATTGGGGAATAAACTGGAAAGCTATCCTTTGCATGATTTTACCAGTTTTTACCATAAAGATGTAGAAAGCAGCTCACAAGAAAAGTTTCCTCCTCTGGAGTTCGTCTGCGCGTATTTCTGAAAAATGCTACTATTGCTGCAATTTAGATTCTTTTGTTTTGATTGCTTGTTGGATTTAGTTGTACAAAAAAAAAATTAGGATGTACGCAGTAAAATGTGCAACATTTAATTTGCAGCAAATAATAAAACTCTAACTGTAATCAGCATTTCCTTTTTCCAGAGAAAACATTAAACTGATCTTAATTTTACAGCTGTACAAATTGTTTTAAAGTAATTTGCTCAACTGGGCGAGTTAATGATATTTAATTTGACCAGGCCAAACTTTACATGCTGTGCATTACTGTGAGCAATTGTGGTCAATACAAGTGTTTGTGTAATGCAAATGCGACGCTAACACCTTCCATTCTCAGCTGGCTTAACAAACAACCTGGTGTGTCCCCTCTCTAAGATAAACCAAAGATGACAGCCTAATAAGTGTTATGTGCACAAGGTAATTCAGCAGGAATTTAGCCTTTTCAATCGATTCTGCACTAGAGCTAACCCTCTTTATTACCACCCAGCTTTTGACTGTGGGCAATAGGTGAAGTATGGGCTAAATTCAGTTACTGCGCTGACTAATGCTCCTCATTCAGTTGCCCCACTTACTTTAATGGCACTAAACACGGCAGAGCACAGTGGGAACTAATAGCCATCCAATACAGGTACAGATATCAGAATCCAGACATGTATTTTAGAGTTTTCAATCATATTCAAGAAACTAATGTGGCAGAGTCACCACATTAGTGTACATTTCAGACATACAAAAATGATTAAATGACAAAGTAGCAGCCACCGCTTTTACCTGAGGCTAGACACTATTCTGTCAATGTCCAATCAAGGCAATTAATTATTTTTATGCCTTGAAAAAATATGCTGCTACTCCTCCGTGTACTTCCATGCAGAAGGCAACAGTGTCCACTGTGCAACTCAGGCTTCTGATACAATAATGTGATTTGTCAAGTGAATAGCTGTATGACTGGAAAGAGTACAACGTAAGGCATCACTCATAAATAAAGTATATAAACAAAGTACGCTCCTCGAGGAGGAGGGCTGCTACGATAGGGGCCCTCACTGTCAGTGCTAGTGGCATCTTCAAATCTCAAATTGCAGTTTATCTCTACATCTCAGCCAACGCTTGCCCCAGTCCAATGAACAAGGTAACGATTACAGGATAGCATGATGCTTTAGGATCGTAATTTCACTGTACAGCTTTCACATTGCTCTGGGCAGCTTGTCTCTAATTGCTTCTTTTCATCTGTATTAAAATGACAACAGTTTGCGGGTTAAAATAGGATAAAAACTAATTGGAGTTACTACAGTTTCCCACTGTTTCTGTGACATAGCTTTTGCATATTAGCCCATAGACCTTTTGGATTTGCAGATGTCTCAATAAACAGGCCAAATTTCAAAAGAAATCTCCACCTTGGGCTGGAAACAGCAGGAAGTGGGCACACATTCAGACTTTTCACCACACTTGCCCTTTTTCAGTTCATTCCACACTGTTCATTATGTTTATCTCCCTTAAAATTACAATCCTGACAGTCGGAGACAGACAGAAACGTTAAAATTGCTCATGAACCAAAACTCAAAGAAAGAATTATCATTTAGCAGCTTCATAAAGATTCTGACAAATAGGACCTCATCTCTTTCACAGCCCCTGGGTAGACTTAGCTACTTATGGAAGAACTGAGGAGAAACCATGTGAGGAAGGAAGCTAAGCGCAAGTGCAATGCAAAGCCAGAGTAGGCTGGAAGTGCTCAAGACCTCCCTCTGGATCAGGAACGACACCTCTGCTTGCCAAACATTTGAAACTGTGAACCTCGCACTAAAACTGAACGTCTCGTCTTGGTTTTGCTGCTGTGAACAGGAGTTTCACAACTCCTTTGAGACAGGAGGGACCCGTGTTCAAACTCTCTTCTCAGACCCCCACCTTCCGTGGCCTGGCGTGTCCAGTATGGGTAGCTCTGGGTTGGGTCTCAGTCGTGCTTAGTAAAGGCGTTCTGTTTTGTACAACTCAACCAGGAGATAACGGTGGTGAGATCTGGGGATGGGAAATGGCCAAGCTACACAGACAAAAAGTGTTTTTGAAAAAATAAAACCACCCATGACTTTTTTTTTCCCCTTAATATTTCTATTCCTTATCTCGTTATAGTATAGAGATCCCATCCCTATAATGCAAGTTGTTTATTGCAGTGAATGAGTACCACCATAATGAAAAATTGTTTATCAGACAAAGATATGTAATTTTGTAATTTCAGCTCGTATTCCAGTAGTTCTGTTCCGTAATAGGGTTAAAAGATTAAATAAAAAACCCCAACAACAAACTAGCAGAGTGACAGGAGAATCAAGAGCTTGCTTTGTTTGAACAAGGGCTGAGGGATTTCTAATCTGCAAGAAGCAAATGGGACGTTGGTTTGTACTTTAGCTCAAAGAGTGAGCCCAGTAAAATCGAACTATCAAAATAAAAAGCAGAGCACAGGATTTGTAAAGTTACTGTAGTGAAAGGGGAAAATAAGAGATGTGTAACATTGCATAAATAGTTCCTAGTACTCGCTATATGTGCCTTTAGGTGGAAGCTGAGACTTTTAAATTAACAGCCAAAACCAACGAACATATCCTCCACTTTCTGACTGTTTCTCTCATTGCTTCGCTTTTTTCCCCGCAGGTCAATGGGAAGGATTTATCTAAAGCCACACATGAGCAGGCAGTGGAAGCATTCAAAACAGCCAAGGAGCCCATTGTGGTGCAGGTCCTGAGAAGAACTCCTCGCACCAAGGCCTTCACTCCTCCTCACGAGTCTCAGCTGGTAGATGTGGGCACACAGACAGATATCACCTTCGAACACATCATGGCTCTGAGCAAGATGGGCTCCCCTACTCCACCCGTCTCCGTGCTGGACCCGTATCTCCTCCCTGAAGAGTAAGTAACAGCTTGCAAAGCCCTTGAAAATCCTTGCATTCCTTAATGTGGCGTGTTAGAAGTAGTTCGCAAACTCACCTTTTTGCTGGTGAACCTGTACTCCCAGAAGTCACCAGGATTCATAAACCATTGGGCCATAACTCAAAACATTTTCATTTTTTCTACATACTAGCAAGCCATTATTCACATGAGTAATGCCACTGAGTCACAACATGGCCTCATAAAGCTCATTTTTTGCTGGCATTTGATGGATAAAGTTATTGCTTCTTGTAATTCCTCTCACTGCCTCTTTGGGTTGCTTATGTTTTAACTTTATTTTTTATGGCTCCCATAAATTGTTTGATGCTAAGAGCTGCTACATTCTGTTCCAGTGTATTAATTACTTTATTATAACCCTGCAGCGACGTTACTCAAATAAATTATTTTCTAGGATGAAAATTACTTACCAGTGCTGTCACGGATGTTTTAGAATCAAATTTTAATTATTGTTAATGATAGTTTGATGCTTTTGTACTTACAAATAAAAATGACAATTATCTCCTGGCACATGCACACCACGCCCTCACACACTGTTCAAGAGGAGAACGGCTCCCCAAGGAACCCATGCAAATTGCCTGTCATCTTGCCATGCATCTCCACACGGGAAAAAGTAATGGAAAGGATTCTGAACGTCTCAGTTGCTGTGTATGAGAGACCGTGGTCTGGTCAATCCACAGCAATACGTGGCCTTGAGATGATCCTGTGCGTGGTGAGAGGCAGCGCTGGCGTGCACGTGCCTGTGCAGCGCAGCTCTGGACGGGGAACCCTGCCGACCGCCCGAGCGTGAGCATCCATCAGCACACAAACGCAGCCTCTCCCAACAGCCCTGTCAGCGCTCCTAGGAAATAGAGTTTGACAACAAACAGGCACTGATCCTGTACCGCTCCTAAGTGACTTTCACGGCACGTTCACATTCACAGAGTCAGCCAGGAACTGGGCTTCTGTCTGCAGCGTCTGCTCCTTTCGTGCCTCTCAGTGCTGATTACTTGAAAGATGGTTCCATCAGATATTACTGCGCGGCCACCTATTCCCAGCCCATTGAAAATTCAAGCACAGCTGCATCTTTTAGTGGAAACGTTTGACAAAAGGCTATAGCTTTGAGCTTGTCCACGGTAAAAAAGCAGCAGTGCACAGAGCACTGCGGAGAGGACACCCATTCCTAGAGCACCTACACTGCATACCCTCACCAACGCATCTGCAAGAAGGGCTTTCAATACCTGCAACTTTCCAACTGCAAAGCCAATTACGTTAGGAAAATGGCAAAGATTAATTCATGATGAATTATTTAGGTTGCAACATGCCTGCATAATACCAGCTGAGTCCTATCAAGTAGCTTCATATTGCCCCTTAATCCTTAGACATAGATTCCAACTGCTGGCATCATCAGTGGCCGTACTTCGAGCTGTAGATGCTGGTCTGAAGCACACAGGGGCCTCACGGCGATCCCTGGGGGCAAGAGCAGTCAGGCAGCCTGTCAAGTATCCCCTCACCCAGCATTTGCAAGGCAACAAAATTCATTTTTTCCTAATGCTTCCTGTAACTTCTCCAAATTCCATTCAAATTAATCTAGCCTGTGTATAACAACTTGGTATCTCAGCCAATTAGCAGATGCTGTTACGTAAGTAGCCTCACACTTTCAAAGAAACATATCTAGTTAACAGAGAATTAAAGGGCACTTACTTGTGTTGCAGAAATAAAACACCAGTGTAGAAAAAAGTAATCTAAAAAAGTAATTATAAGAGCATTACACTGCTTACAACTTCCAAAGTTATGAGGCCCTTCGAGGGCCACAAAGATGATCAGAGGATTCGAGCCCCTCTGCTGCGAGGACAGGCGGAGACCTGGGGTTGCTCAGCCTGGAGACAGCTTCAAGGGGACCTTACAGCCCCTTCCAGTACCCAAAAGGGGCCTACAAGAAAGCCGGAAAGGGCCTTTTTACAAGGGCATGTAGTGGTAGGACTTGGGATAATGGCTTCAAACTGGAACAGGGGAGATTTCAATTAGATCTCAGGAAGATTTTCACTCTGAGGGTGGTAAGCCCCTGGCCGGGGTTGCCCAGAGAAGCTGTGGCTGCCCCATCCCTGGAGGTGCTCAACACTGCGTTGGACGGGGCTTGGAGAAACCTGGTCTAGTGGGAGGTGTCCCTGCCCAGGGCAGGGGGGTGGAACTAGATGGTCTTTAAGGTCCCTTCCAACCCAAACCATTCTGTGATTCTGTGGAAGTGTAGACAGGGAAACTGTCAGAGAGCTCAAGTTGTAAAAAGCAGCAGCATACCGGCACTGAATGGCAATATGAAGAGTGGTGCATATTTAAATAGGATTTAAATCATCACGTGCAGCCTGTTGCATTCAAATCAAGTCAATAGAATGCTGTTGATCTAAATAGTTGGGTGGCAAATTATTTTTATAATACTTAACAATGTCATACAATTTTGTGTCTTAAATGCAAAGTAAAAATACCAAACAAGTAGGCAAGGATGATTTTACTTGCATGCCTGCAAATAACCTGAGCTCACACGTAAATAATCTAGTATTCCATCTCATCTTGACCCCTGAAAAATACCTGTCCACTTAGCTGCCACCTGGTACCTCTTCCCCTACTTTGCCACTCTCTCTGAATACTTTTTCCCCAGGTCAGCTTTACATTTGGAGAAAAATCATTAATAAATGCTGAGTCTTTACAAGTCTGTCATTCATCATCAGGTGCCAAATGTTTCAGACTCTTCTTATAATACATGTAATTATCATTTAATACATTTATTGGTGCAAATGTATATAATTAACTGAATGCAACTTCTTGGTTTGGTTGTTAGCCCGTCGTATTCACAATGGCTTACTATAAGCTGGGAACGGATGAATATGCTAACTAGAGTCCCGAGTACTGTCCTAAAACATACCTTTTTTTGCCAGCCATCCATCAGTGCACGAATACTACGACCCAAATGACTACATGGGAGGAATTCATCAAGAAATGGACCGAGATGAGTTGGAATTAGAGGTACTTGGTCTTTAGTAACTGTTTCACTTACTGGAAGTTTAACTTGTGCATGTCATGCTCTTTATATTGTATATAAATTGAAAAGACATTTCTAAGCAGATAATAACCTATATAATATATGTTATATATAACATATACATAATTTGTGTATATATATATAATATTATATATATTTATTATATTATATATTATATTATATAATATAATATATATTATATTTGACCAATGTTATTACACTGTTGTAATAGCATTGGTCATATATAATATAATTTGTAATAACACTGGTCATTAGTTACTTTACAGGTTGCAGACCTTCCTGATATCTTTAGCACTGTATTTAACTATGTGCCACAGACTGATGAGCCAGATCTTCAGCTAACAAATTGACATAAATAACAAAGTCCTTGATTCCATTAATTAAATTCTGCATAACTATGCTGATTTAGACTTTCTGAAAATCTGAAAGACTTTGCAAGTTTGCTGAGTGACAGGACCTGTTCCACATAATCACATTAAAAATGTGTGAGTTTCCCTTAAATATTCCCCAGCTGAGAAAAAGATGTTCTTGATCATATAATTTAGAAGTATTTTAAGATTACAGGACAAGACCAGAATAGATATGCCACTATACTAAGCTGTTCCTCCTTTTTTCCTTACTGAAAACTTACATATGTATACATATGAAATTATAGATAATAAAAGTTGAATCAGTCATGAAGGTATCCAAGTGTGTTTTCCTGCCAAATCTTTAAAAATCACTTGGGGCTTTAGTACTTGTATATCCCATCCAAAGTTCATCTTCATTTTTCTCATTCTTCATTTTAATAACTCGCTCCCAACCATTCAGAGTACGGCATATAAATTGTGGGATTCAGTTCTGCAGGGTACTTAAGCAGTACTGACCCACTGAAGTGTTTTTAATAGCAGTGAAGTATCTCAATGCGTCAAATCCTGCCAGCGATGGCTGATCCAGCTAATCCATTCAAGATTATCAGTAAGCGAACAGTTTACTCCTAGCTTGCTTGCACTTCTGATTTCTTAGATCCTGGTCCCACTAATGCTTATTTGTCAAAGCAAGCAATACTGACCTCTCTGTCGCTCTGTTTGAATCAGCGGCAGATTTATCAACAGCTTCAATGGGAGCAGAGTTCAGCCACTCTACGAGCACAAAGTTGCTCCCTTCTATAAAAGTGTTTGCAGGATCAAGGACTAAAACCCCATAAAAAGTTTGCAAGCTGTTCTCAAATTCTGCAGCTCTGGTAGTAATTCATCTCTATATACAAACGCAAGTCAAACTCCGGATAAAATCAAAGTGCCAGTAAAACAAATACCGTTCAGCAGACTTCAAGGCCTTACTTTTCAAACAAGTGCCTTTTTTTTCCTTAACTAAAAGCAAATACCATCTATATTTCAGTCTTAAGGGAAAATGTAGAACAAATCAGTATTTTCTGCTAGTGTCTTTTCAAAATCTATCTTATAGGAAATCTAATATTGCGGATAAATTATATCGCTTCCATTAGAAGGTCAACCAGTTGAGCTGAAAACAGTTTAAACACATGCACTTCAGTAGCCAGACGTTAATATGCCTTAAACCACAGCATTAATAATTTTGACATTGATATAGTACTTAATGGCAAAAGGTGATCAGCTCAGTAACACGGGGAGATGAACATTAGAAAAGTCTCTGTAGCCTAATAGTATTTCTTAAAAACCACTAAAGGTTCTTGTTCCGATTGTAGAGACTGTGATCAATGGTAAGGTCAAAGTGCTAACAGGGGCTCAACTGGCTAGTTGCTTTTTTGTTTGCCTTTTGATAGATATGTTTTAAAAGACCGCAAAGGCACTGTTTCATTGACTGCAGCAGGAATGTCTAAAGTAAGAAAGCCATCAAGTCAGCCTTCTGGGCTTCTATGTCCATAAAATGTGCTTTGAATTTAAATCAGAAGCTCCTCATCTAAACTTTTATGGTCTGTAACTGACTGGTTAGTGATTTGTAACAAGTAAACAAGACAAAAACAGTGAAATACCCAAGTTCACAACAAGCTTCTAATGTAAATATCCGTAGGAAGGAATTTATGCTGGCAGTATTGCCAAGACACCAAAATTGTGTTCTCAGTTTTATCTCTCAACATTTATCTTAAAATTGATGATTCAGAGGTAACTGCCATATATTCCCTACTACAAAAATAAATAAATGCCATTTCTTTTCTTTTGAAGTTTACACGCCACAAGGAAAGAAGGACTAAGTCCTGAACTACTATTTTATAATAAATTAAAAGTACATTCATTCTTCACAGAGGCCCAGCCAGAAGTCATTTCAGGTTCATAAAGGAAGAATAATGTCACTCCAGGATTCCCCAGCAGCATTAAGCGTTAATATGTTTATTCAAACAAGTCTGTCCAGCTGTCAGACACACAGCCCAAGCAAGGGCTTTCTCAGTGTGTTAACTTTCTCAGATCACAAAGGAGAACATTCTACATCAAAAAAGGGGTTTGTTCTCGCAGATTTGACTTTCTCTCTTTACCCTTTCCTATCTGCAACTTGCATGTAGGTCTTGTTTTCTTTCTGAACTCAGCTGAGTAGCTAGTTGAGACAGCTTGGAGATTAAAAACTACATTAAATGCTTGCTAACTGCTAAGATCTCTCCCTTCTGATACTCTCACTCAGTCTTGGACAGAAGTGAAGTCTTCACGTCAAAAGACTGTAGAAGTACAGCAGATCCATTCAAATGGCTTTTTGCCCTGCCAGCACGCAGCTCGCACAGCGCTCCCGGCATGAAACCACAACATGCCATCAGCAAAAAATGAACACACTCAGCACCAAAAGCCATGCTTCAAACTTTGAAATTAATACTTCACTGCTTTGAGGAGACCATAATAAAAGCTGAGTGCCAGGGTTTCAAGCTCTCCCCTTTACTGTACTTTGCTACTTTGGTTGAAAGTTTTCTTTTACTTCTCCAATAATCTACTTGCAAGGGAGAAGAGGAGGCAGAAGATAACTATCTGAACTTGGGAATCAGTAGGCTCCATCACAGGCACTCTGCAATTTTTATTCCATCCCTGTTGTAAAGCATTTGAAAGCATCTTTTATGCAAATACATTTTTTTCTCCATGAAAACTCCTGCTCCGCAGGGAGTTGCACTGATCAGGAGCTTCTCAAGGCATTACTGTGTCTCTGAATACAAAAGACTTCAGGCCCAGCAGTCCTGCTCAGGCAGCGGCTGAATACGGAAAGGTTTAAGAAGCAGCATCTTCCTTCAGCTTCACAACTGTACTTTCAAAGACGAGTATTTGTATATTCTTTGTTTGGGACAAATCCAAAAGTGGTAAAATATTTCAACTTGCTGACCAGCTAATACTGAAAGTTTGTCCTTCCTTAGCGTTCTGGAGGACTTCAGCCTGGCCTTAACATCTCTTACGGCATGAGAAAGGTCTTAATCATGGACCATTGGCCATCTGCTTGGCAAAGAGCCTGGGCATCCTTCAACTTCTCTTACTTTGGCATCCTAAACCCCTTTTCATCAGGGTGAGATGCAATTTTCAACCTTCCCCAGCACCACTGACAAGGTGAGCCAGTCCAGCCTCTGTGGCGCATCAGAGAATTACCGTGATAGAGCTGGGCTGGCACAGAGACCTCCAGGTAGATTTTTACGCATTCTCTAGGGTGAAGAATTTTGGAAAGAAAACCTATTTTATAACATTTTCTTCTCCGAAAACTGGAGGAGTGAGGTTTTTGCTTTTTGCCTATGTTGAAAACCACATTTACGTGAAAAGACGAGCATAAAGAACACTTTCTTTAGCTTCAAGACAGCAAGAACAAGATTTATCCCCCTGCTGTACCCGGGTCAGTTGCCAAAAGGTACTGAGAAAGGCCTCACACAGCACAAAAGGAAATAGTTCTTTGTATTTATTTCCCTGACGTTCTTTTCTGGGTGAAACCTATGAATGGAGTAGCAAAAAAGTGATCCCTGCTCATCAGGTACCTCAGAAGTCAGCACAGAAAAAACCCCACCAACTTTTTACAGAGCAAGAAAAAAGGACACAAGTTTATGCAAGGTCTTTTGCAAGGTTTGAACTTTTTTTACCCATCATTGTCCTCTCATTTCAAGATTTCTACTGCTCATTTCTGTCTTGTTAGGGAAAGGACTTTGATTTTTATAAATTTGCAGGCAGGCCGTAATTTTAAATCAGCAGTACAATAATTCAATAATCTGCTGCAAAGGAAGGATCTTCTGAGCTTAGAGAGGTTAATTTACTATTATCACTTTCTCCTAATTCATTATTACGAGCTGTTGCAGGCATAATGTCATAGTGCACGTTCATTTCTTCTTGTCCTGCTATAAATGCCATATGGGTTTCGGTAACCAGCTCTCTGAACCCGTCTCGGCTCTACATTTGATATGGAGCCAACAGTCTTTCAGACAGTTCTCACGTGCAGACTCTGTTTTGAAATCACATACAAAAACTTCTCTTGAACATCTCTCAAAATGTCACTTCTACCTGATCTAAAGAAGCAGATTTTAATTATCTGCGTGTGTAAAAGTTGTATCATATGTGAATTTTTTACATTTATCATATTAACCCAGCCCCAACATTACCTAGCTCTGTGGATACCACCATTCTCTGCTAAATTATTTCTGCAAATCTAGACCAGGTGTTGAACGACTTGGGTGCCTCCCTCCTGCGATGCAGGTGGCCGATGCATTTCACATTATTTTATACAGCATTTGTGGCAATAGTGCCTGAGCCCCGCTCGAGCACGGAATGTTCTTTCATGTCAAGACCATGGGGGCCACCAGGCTACTCAAAGAGCCGGTGTTCTCGCAGGGTCCCTGGAAGCCGGCGGCTGCACACGGAGCGGCTGCTCCCCATAGCAGGAGCGCAGAACGCTGGAGGCTGCAGGATCAGGCCCTTGGGCTCTCCAGAGGTGCAACGCTGAATTCAGAGGAGTAAGAAAGAGCAAGTCCAGTGGCACTGCAAACACGTGAACTTACACCTCCAAAGTTCTCTAGGCCCATATTAATTCCTGGAGGTTAATTAATTCCTGGTACAAGCACACAAGATACTGTGTATCTGTACTTGCAGGTGCCAATTTTCTGTTCTGTTTTTCCCTTTCATGTATCTGGGCATTATACAGACTCCACTCTGAACATGGGAAATAATCCTTGCTTTGAAGAGTCTGGAGTTGGTTCTTCAACTCCAACTGGAATTGCACACTTTTATCTCTGAAATATTTCAAACCTTTATGATTATATTAAAACTTCATTGATGCAAAGACCCAGAGAAAGCAGCTGTTCCTATCTTTAAGTACACAAAATTATCATATATGGGTAGCATCAAACCCACTTACTCTTTTCCTACCAAGGACTAGAGGGATTGTACCCAAGGGTAAGTCTGTCAACTAATTACTCATGAAAATTCAGGATCTAAACACCTGCTCTATGAATTTGTTGTATACTTTAGCTTTTTGCTGCTTCATTTGTGAGCTTGTTTTCAAACAATATGTATCTGTTTTCCTTTTAAAATATATAATGTTGATTTTACCAGAAGATTTATTACCTTCTAGTATATCACAGGTGCATTTTAAATGTAAACCCATCCTTATTTTTTAATTATAAGAATACACTTCATAGTTGTATACTGTTGGAAAAACACCTATTGTTATTCAAAATGTGCAGCAGGTAAGAATTAAACTCATAGCTTGCTCCCTCCTGTCCTTCCACTCCAAAAAGGTGCTGGTGGATGTTTATGGTTACACAGGATCTATTTAAATAATGGCCAAAGTCACCATGCTTTTGTTGTTGTTGTTTTTTGTGGGTTTTTTTTAACATTATATATATTTTTTCACTACCAGTATGACAAACAGCACAATTAACTACAGCACCAGTTTCATGCCACGTTTTCAAATGAGTAAACTATATAAAAACTTTCCTCAAGACATGAAATCTTTTTGTTAAAGTATGCAAGAAACATGGGAATCATTCTAGGCCTAAATTAGACCCAATGCACAAATTCCCACCTCGTCCCCACTTCACACCCTGATTAAATGCAGAATAAAGGCATTGACTGCAGTGGCGTTCCCAAGGATCAAAAGAGATCAGAATCAAATCCACTTTGTCTCATCTTTTCTTCTGAAAAATTTCCATCTCCTCTCTAGAAAGCTCCAAAAGCTTTAGAAATCTAAAAAAACCCCACTATTAAAGCATTGTGTTCAAACCTTTAAGTAACAAAAGAGGGAGAAAAAGAGCAGCATTTTACCATGGATTCTATTGATTGAGACCATTTAAATACCATCTGAAATGTCACGGACATTTACAGCTATGCTTCTTTTTAAAAAAAAAAAAAGAAATTACACATGTTGACAAGTAAATAACATGAGATTGCTGATCTTGGCAGCTGTCATCTAGACATGCCAATAAATTATTCATATCAGCTTGTTTTATTGTCTTGCCCCTTACAAATGGCACAGCGCAGGTCAAAATAGAGAGACGTTCAGAAATAACGAGTTGTGTTATCAGGACTTTTCTCCCGGAACTGATGAGTCCCAGCACACGTGCACAGTTCAGGCTCTGCCCTTGGGCTGGAACAGCCCTCGAATCCCGCAAGGGCTGTGCCCTCTTTTCCCAGCCCGTGTCCCTTCTTCCCCTCTGCCTGGTCCCACTCTTTCCCTTCGCAGCAACGGGGCTCGAAGCCCACAGCCACATTAGCTGCAGAGGAGCAGGACCTCCCAGAGCCTCGCTCACCGCCACGCACTCTTCCAAGGGGAGTAAAAACCACAACTACAGTTGCTATTACACCTCTACCTACGAAGAATAGAATAGAATAGAATAGAATAGAATAGAATAGAATAGAATAGAATAGAATAGAATAGAATAGAATAGAATAGAATAGAATAGAATAGAATAGAATAGAAGCAAAGCAAAGCAAAGCAAAGCAAAGCAAAGCAAAGCAAAGCAAATCACTTGGGTTGGAGGAGACCTTCAAGATCATCATTTGGCATAAACCTATGCCAAAACCACCCCTAAACCGTGTCCCTCCGCACCACATCCACCTGTCTTTTAAACACCTCCAGGGACGGTGATTCCACCACCAACGTCCTCCCTCGCTGTCGCAGCATCCTCAGGAGTGACACAGCAGTCCCAATATGCTGGTTAAGCCCGTTCAGCTCCCCAGGGTCCTCAGGCTCCCGGGATGCCCCTCGGAAGCGAGAGGGCAGAGCTGAGAATCGCTATATGGACGGTTAGGCAGGCTGTGCGTCGGCCAGGAGCATCCCACAGCTTGTGGGCATCTCCGCAGATTTTACAACCCTTTATAGCAACTGGTGTCACAGAGCAGCAAAAAAGAATAACCCACGTGAAACCCTCAGGGCAAAAAAAGATAGAAGAACAACATAGATTTTTAAGATGGCTTAAAAGTCTTCAAGACTAACAAGACCACCAAAGAGCACTAGAATGGATAAACCATGACCTGCTGAAACCAAACCCTTGTCAGATACTGAAGTGCTTATTATATTTCTATTACCAATACTGAATGCTTTGCTGACAATATATTGATCTTCAGTCTCACTTTTGAGAAATTTATTACATCATTTCATGAAAATTACACAAGTTAATGTAATAGAGCATTATATTTTTCTCTGAAAAGCCAGAAAACTTCCCCATTTATAAGCAAATATATATCAGCTGTGGCAAATATTGAAATCATACTTTATAAGTATTTTAGCATTTGAAATCTTACCACTACATGAAATATAGGTAATTTTTCTTATTTAAGATTAATAAAAGGTCTGTTTTCAAAATGACTTCCTATTGATTGAAGGGTCAAAAAAGCCCCAGGTATTGATTGTCTGCATATAATCACGTTTTGCTCAGTAAGTTAACCTCGTCTACAAGTGAAATGAAAAGAGATCCACTATATCACTTAAGCAAAATATTTTCATTGTATTTGAGAAATTGCTTCCATCAGTCACCAGTGTCTCACTGACAATGCATTTTCTTTTCCTTTTTCTTTCTTTCTTTTTTTTTTTTTTCCCCTTAAACCTCAGGAAGTGGATTTACATAGAGTGAACAGCCAGGACAAGCTTGGCCTTACTGTATGTTACAGAACAGATGATGAAGATGACATGGGTATTTATGTGAGTGAGGTAAGATTGAGCTGATTTCCATAAGATACAATTTGTCTTTTAAACTGCAGTGTTGGGCACTTAAGACATTTGTCTTCTGTTTGTACCACGTTCAAAAAACATCCAGAATGCAATTGGAAGAAATCCAATTATTTTTCTTTTTCTCCAAACTGACTGAAATCCTGCATCCATTTAAGTCAAACTTCATTATATTAATATTTAGTGTTCATTTTCCCCCCATCACAGTCTCAGCATTCAATTTCAGATGTTTTCAAAGTATTTTCAGTATACTCTCCCTTTAATTTTTGTTCTCAGTTATTTCAGAAATAATATAAATAAAGGAAAAACCATACATTTTTATTTGCAATGATTTGGGGCCCGTTTGTCTCTCTCTGCCCCCTTTCATGAAATAAGTAGCCTTTTATACATAATTTTTTCCAGCATGCAGATCCATTTCAAATTAGTAGCAGCAGTTTGGGGAAAGAAACTAAATCTAAAGTCGTCCATTAAAATGCATCACTTAGGACATCGCTTCCTGTTCTGTAGGCAAAAACTGGTTCAAATCAGAGCACTGTGTTGTAAAGCAAGCGGGTAAATTATGAGGTAACTCAATATCACGCAGACAACATAAACCTGCATGCTCTGAAGACACGTCTCAGGGAGAAGTGTTTTGGTTTTGACTTGATCGTTTTAATTTGCATTTCACTTTGTCTGACATAAGCAAGGAAAAGCCCTGCAATCGCTAAGCGAGCTGTAGCCACCCCGGGTAGAGCAGCAATGCCAGACACACTGGCCTACAGCATCAGGCCTATTACCAATTCTGGGTTTAGAGCAGGAGGAAATACTGAGCGCTCGAACCTCCGAAGCACTCACCGTTCTCTCATTTTGTAGATCGATCCCAACAGTATCGCTGCAAAAGACGGTCGACTCCGAGAAGGAGATCGCATTATTCAGGTAGGCGTGTAAATGGCTGAAAGTCTGCTAACACACTATAATCTACTGTGACGTCTTTATTTCAGCATAATTTTTACAGATCATTGCCTTCAGACTGGTATTCATACGCTTCCTTTTAACTTTCTGAGGATATTTCCCTTTCCTCTGCCACATTTTGATAGTCCTGCCCAGGTAAAGCCCTGTATTGGCCCTGCTCTGCAGGCGAAGCATTTTGTCAGCCGATGTCATCTCTTTCCAGTGTGTATTCTGACACAATTCCATTTTTGACTCTTTGTTCTACAACAGAAACCCTCTACTTTGGCCCAAGTAATTATTGCTCATTGCAGAATCTCTCCGGGCGGCCCTATGTTATTCCCAGGGCTGTCAGTACTTGTCCAGCAGGCTGAACTCCCAGTGCCGTGGGCCAGAACGAGTTGTCTTCCGAAACAGTCCCACACCGCAGGGGCTTTGTCAAAGTGGTCTGCCTCCCGCGGACACTAGCACGAGTACAGGTCCACATCCCATTCGGTCTCCGGGAGCAGCATCCACAGCCTCACCTGTCCCACGCAGGGACCTTCCTGTTCCTTTCCACCCACCAGACCTGATGTTATGACTCTGCTCCTGCCCAACTCTCCTTTCTCCGCTTTCAGTCCTCGTGACAAGGCTCTGCGTGTCACATGCAGAGGTACGAACAGCCTCACATGTCCAAAGCAACAGGCTTGCCCAACACTCATGTGAGCAACACGGCTGGAGATGGGAAGCGGGACTGTGCCTGGTCCGTGTTGCGCTGGCATCTCTCCAGCCGTGCAGTTCTGTGGGCCTCATCTCAGCAGCATTTCAGTGTCCCTGGGAAAGGATTTCATTCTGTTGCTGTTTTCTTTAAAGATCAATGGCATAGAGGTGCAGAACCGAGAAGAGGCTGTGGCACTTCTCACCAGTGAAGAGAGCAAGAATATCTCCTTACTTGTTGCAAGACCAGAAATTCAGGTACTGTAGCAAAACCAAAGAAACCCTCTCTTGAGTCTTAATTAAAAGAGTTGCTGGTTTGCAGAAAGCAGTTAGTATCTTTTGAGGATTTTTAACCTACCAAATCTAGCTAGAACCATATTATATAGTTTGACTGGACATATATATGGTCTAAAATAATGGAATTCAGCAGTCACGGTACTTATATATGTATTTTATAATAAAGTTTAATTATAAGACGTTCAGGGATTTATATATGCTGCAATGCTATTACAAACATCAGTGCAAGGTATTATGGATGGTTTCAAGCCATAGCTTTGAAGAACATACTGAACTCTAATTCCTATAACTATTGATTATTCATTCATTAAAACAACTATTATTTAGCCCTTTCTACCCCATGTCTTAATGTACTTAAATACTGTCAAGAAGCATCCTCAGCTCTAGTAGAAGGTGGAACCAGATCCCTTTGTAGAGCAGGGATTAGCACAACAAAGGTGGTGAACAAACCTCCGTGAGCACTATTGTTTGATCTGCCTCTGCTCCTGGGGCAGCAGAGCAACCCTTGCCAACCCACCTGCAGACACGGGGTCAGGCTCATGGCCAGCCTGTTAGCCGAGGTGTTTCTGATCCTTCCCTCCGGGATAACTGAGGCTGGGAATAAAAAAGTCTTGCATACCCCTAGCCAGCATTTCTCCCTCTGGCCCTTGGTGCTGCCTCGCAAGCGGTGCGTTCCAGCCTTGGGCTCTGCAGTGTTTTCATACATCCTAATCAAGTCGCGCAGAAACCAAACCAGCCCCAACTCTGAGAAGTATTTCCATGGATGAAAAGGCTGGGTTTGTTTCATATAGAAAGGGCTGTTGTAGATAAAACCATGCTGCTGGAGATGGAGGTGGCTCTGGGGGGGACGGAGGACAGTCAATACCCCCATTTAGCAAGAGGAGATGTGTGCTCCTTCCCAGGACGCAGGAGAGACTCTCCTAAGATTTCCCAGTCACTTTTCACAAAGAAGGATCGTAATTTATGTCAGTCTTCATTCCTCTGACAACATTTCGTTTGGATTTTCCTCCCTTTTCACATAGCTGGATGAAGGATGGATGGATGATGACAGAAATGATTTTCTGGATGACTTGCACATGGACATGTTAGAGGAACAGCACCACCAGGCAATGCAATTTACTGCCAGCATGCTTCAGCAGGTACTGCCCTTCTGTTGTGCAATGGTGTCAAAACTTCACATTGCACTCAATATTCCAATATTGAGCTTGACTGAATACACTTAGTGTCTCGAATGATGATCAAGGCAAAGGGACTTTCTGTAAAATCAAGATATTACATGACTATAAACTTCATCGCGGGGACCAAGATGTTTTAAAATGTTACTTTTTTTATTTTGCCCCTTGCAACAACATGATCACAGTTCTTAGAAATCCACCATTCTGGCTGTGGCCACCGAGAGGAGTACAAGCGAGGTGTATGGTAGATTTGGCAGACAGAGAGATGACTTACAAAATTTCCTATTTGATATGCATGCACATACGGAAAACAGCCTGCCTCCCAAAAGCTTAAAATCCAAATGGAGAACTCAGGCAAATGACTGAAATAAGGTGTATACATGGGGAGAAAGGCAAAGAAAAAAGGTTTTACATAGTAAAGTTTATGCAGGACTACAGATTTGGGACCTGTATTCCGCATCGTTCTGCCATGATTAATGCAATCATGAATAGTTTTTCAACTTTTGTCTAGAGTTTTCTAAAATTCTACATGCTCGGTGGCATCCACATTTTTTGAAGAGACATATTTTCACTTCGGCCCCTCAGTAAAACTGGATACTTTTGTGCACCTAAGTGGGAGAATAAACATTTGGAAAATGTGACTTCTACACCATTGTTGCTATGTAACTGGAAATCAGACCTCAGGTTCTTCTGAAAAAGACATTCAAAGCAGGCTGTGGTTTTGGTCACCACTTCTATGCATTCTTAATAATATTTTTTCCATACAAGTAAGAGACAAAGACGCAGAAAGTATAACAAGTGACAGATTAAGAAAACTACTAAAAAATAAACACCCTGAAATAATTTATGTCCTTGCAATAATTTCTCTTTCTTTCTTTTGATTTTTTGCTGTTAGAAGAAGCATGAGGAGGATGGAGGTACCACAGATACAGCCACTATTTTATCTAACCAGCACGAGAAGGACAGTGGCGTGGGGCGCACAGATGACAGCACTCGCAATGACGAGAGCTCCGAGCAGGAGAACAACGTGGATGATCACACCACCTCCTCCAACACTTTAGGGAGCCAGAAGAAGCTAACGTACAGTCATGACACCCTAGGAAGTGGCGATATGCAGTTCAGCAACGAGTCGTTTATCTCGGCCGACTGCACAGATGTCGACTTCCTTGGCATCCCCGTAGACGAATGCGAGCGATTCCGGGAACTGCTGGAACTGAAGTGCCAGGTGAAGTCTGCCAACCCTTACAGTCTGTATTATCATAACAGCACGCTGGATATGAGCAAAAGCGACCAAGAAAGCGTTGACAGAGAGCTGGAGATGCTGAATGAGGAGCTGCGCAATATTGAGTTAGAGTGCCTGAATATTGTGAGAGCTCATAAAATGCAGCAGCTGAAAGACCAGTACCGGGAGCCCTGGATGCTACATAACAGCGGGTTCCGCAACTATAACACAAGCATTGATGTTCGCAGGCACGAGCTCTCAGACATTACGGAGCTCCCCGAGAAGTCTGACAAGGATAGCTCGAGCGCGTATAACACAGGCGAAAGCTGCCGAAGCACACCACTCACGCTGGAGATTTCCCCTGACAATTCGCTGCGCAGAACTGCAGAAGGCATTAACTGTCAAGGTAATGAGGGGGCAGTGGCATATAATGTCTCCCAAAAGAATTTGTTTGCTAGCTCAGAAAGTCATGAATCCAGCACCGGTAAATGCCATGCCTCTGCTAAAGATCCCGACCTTGGCAAGCAGCTGGAAAGCAAGGAGAGAAAAGCCAGTGATGGAAGCAAAAGCCCTACTCATGGTCAAAAACCTTCTGGTTCCTACCTCTCCCCATACCACCACTCTCCATACAAGCACGCTCACATTCCTGCCCATGCCCAGCACTACCAGAGCTACATGCAGCTGATCCAACAGAAGTCGGCGGTGGAGTATGCGCAGAGCCAGATGAGTCTGGTGAGCATGTGCAAAGACTTTAATTCAGGCCAGAGCGAACCCAGGATGGAGTGGAAAGTCAAGGTCAGAAGCGACGGGACCCGCTACATTACAAAGAGGCCAGTCCGGGACAGGCTGCTGAGAGAACGTGCCATAAAGATTAAGGAGGAGCGCAGTGGTATGACCACCGATGACGATGCCATAAGTGAAATGAAGATGGGCCGTTACTGGAGCAAGGAGGAGCGGAAGCAGCATCTAGTGAAAGCGAAGGAGCAGAGAAGGCGGCGCGAGTTCATGATGCAGAGCAGGTTAGATTGCTTAAAGGAACAGCAAGGCGCGGAAGAAAAGAAAGAGATGAATATCATTGAACTGAGCCACAAAAAAATGATGAAGAAGAGAAATAAAAAAATATTTGACAATTGGATGACGATCCAAGAACTGCTGACCCATGGAACAAAGTCACCAGATGGCACACGGGTGTACAATTCCTTCCTGTCAGTGACTACTGTATAATCGCCATTGCTAACTTATGTACATAAAACACTACCATTGGGGTAGAAATCAACGCCTCGTTCAATGTGGCAAGATTTTTGTATATAAGATACAGTCATCGAGTTTATAGTTCAAATACTGAACTCTACAACTGTGGGTGCCAGGCTCTCCAGTATGAAGTGGAGAGGACGCTTGCCCATCTCCTTTCAAAGGCAATATTAGCAGTGCTTTTTGGAATACTGATTGTACTTTTTTACTTGTTACCTTTTACATGAAGTGTTTAAATATCAGAAATGTATTAACCATACCTACACAGGTAATTTGCTCAAACTATATTCATATTAAAAGGTATCCATGCTTTTCTTTACCTTAAAAAAAAAAAACATGCAAAAAACCCACAAAAGCAACTGCACATACGTATTTTTTGTGAAACCATATTTTGTGATATTATTTTGCTGGTGTTCACTTCTACACAGAGTGCTGTTTATCAATATTTAGCTCAAGGTTTAAACTCAGAATTAGAGTCATTCTCTTGTAATATTTAACATTTATCAAGACAGCAGTTTTTAGAGTTATGCTCAACATTTAAACATTTTTCTTTTTAAGGTTTCTGAAGAAAGTATCTAGGGTTCATCTGAAAAGCCTGAAGCAAAGTACACTATACTGCAGCTTTAAAGGATTTTAAAGCATGTTTGCAAATGTTGCAACTTATTGAAAAAATGTGCATGTACAGCTAATTTGTTTATATAAGACAGTTTGTGGAAGTTGAAAGGCCCATGGTAGTAACTGTTTGCTTTATAGATTTGAATGTATTGAATTATAAGAGCAGTTTCATGAAATCATCATTAGCTACAAACGTTAACAAGTAAAATGAAGTAAAATAAATTATTGTTTTATATTTCAAACTACTTTAAATTCTTTTGACTGCGTTCTGGTTTCACCACGTAGACTATTCTTTCCTGGGGCGTAGCTCCTGTGCTGCCAGAACGCCCGGACAGCCTATTCGAGTCAAACCTAAGAGAATAATCTGCATCCTGACTTTAGGGGGAATTTGGATGGACTTTTTCTGGAGGGAAGGATAGATGGAGGGAAGAGGCAAGAGAGAAGTACAAGGAATATCAAGGGTAGAATCAAGCAATGCATATCTTCAACTCACAAGGCATTTAAGATGACCTGTAAATGAGAAATAGGACTTCTGTTCTGTTTTGCTTCATTTTTTGGTTTCTTAGTGGTATATAAAACCCACCTGCAAACTTCAGTGTGGGTTTGCAGTAAAAACAGACAATACATAAATTAAAGCATACATAAATTAAAGCAAATAAATGTATAAATTGAAAGAGATGGTGAAAAAGACAAAAACTAAATGTCAAAGAGGTATCACACTCCTTTTCTTGTTTTCTGTTTCTAATTAAGAAGTCAGATATAAATTGGAATATTCTGCTGGATTAAGTAATGTAGACTCACTATGAGTAGCTCCCAGATTCTCCATCCCCTCTCCCTTTTCTCTCGCCCTGACAGAAAACTTGCTCCCAAACCTTTCTAAGTTTTCGTTCTGAACTATTCTGTCCTAATTATTATACAGAGCAAAAATTATAATATTAATGACAGAAAAGTTGAAAGGGAGAGATTAACAGTTTCTCCATGCCTATTTGGTCTATTATCAAGAAGCAGACAACAAATTTGTTCAGGGTTTTTTTCCACTCCCTTTCTGGACTAGCACTGAATTATCATTGGATGTATGTCCACCATATTCCACAGTAAACTCCTTTACATACCCAAAAATGCATCTTCAGCCCATGTAAATTGTCAGTGCCCCTTGAAATCTGGCACTCATGTCAGTAAGCCTCTGTAAATTTGTCTTCAAACGATATTTTCCTTTGGGATAAAGTACTCGTCCTACTGTAGTCTATGAAAGATTTTCTATTGACTTTGTTAGAGCCAGGATTTCACCTGACATACTACCAACCGTTATCATCATGAGTGGTTCAGTAGGGAAAATATATGATTTTCACAACACACTGCCTTCAACGTAAGACACGTGCTATCTCTGTCTCAAATCTGCTTTACTCTGAGCTCATGTTCTGTTCATCCCAACTGCAGGTGTGAGAGCCAGAGCAAACTACTGCCTCTCCTAAAGCTCAGAAATGCAGATGCGCAGGCAGAGCTATGATTACAGTGCAATCACAATCCTTAAACCAGGCATGAAAAGACATTTAAGCCATCTTTAGTCTACCTGGAAATACTACGAGTAAGATTTGAAATGCTCTAATGAGGAAGAATTATCATCAAGGTTTTCCTCATTAAAATAGGCTCCTTTGGAATAACTTCACGGGTAATGTCATTTCGGCATCAGTTCTATAAATGCTGAGTGTTGCATGCATGTGCGTAACAGCAGAAACGTATTTGGGAATTCAAGTGTGATGTGTAGAAACTACACCAAAGCATCAACAGTATAAAATTTACATTCTAAGATGTTGAAATAAAATTATTGGCCAAGAATTATTCTCACACCTTTGAGTTTTTCCTCACTAAACATTTGTTGTTATTTTGGTCAGTTAAAAATCACCCCTCTCCTTTAGTATTACAATTTATTAATTAGCATCAGTTCATAGAATCCATCAGTTATCCTGGAAATCCAGACAAAAGCTTTGCAAACTGCAGATTTTCCTTTTCTTTCCCAGTTATCACACACCCTTTTTTATTGCCTTATCAAAGTACTTAATGCGGCGTTGAAAAGGGAGAGTTTCGGTGGTCTTAATGCTTGCAAGAAAACATTGGAAATTACCATAATGTTAGTCTAAACCTGACCTCACTACAGGGAAATGAATCAGACTAGGAAGCAGGCTTTGATGCCGAAGAGGAAGTATTTCATCCAAGAGCTTTTCTAAAAATTGCATGATAGCACATACCCCAGTGCTTAACAACTGAAATTTAGTTCTAGTTGCCTACAGGACACCTCGTGCAAGAAATCTCCATGCAACAGTGGAGACTGCAGCTCCTGTCTTACTACAGGCTTCACCCGAACCCCAACGCTCTCAGCCAGCTGCTGCACAGCCCTGCAGAGCAGCAGAGCCACCCTCAGCCTGGGCACGGGGGCCGGACCCACAGCGAGACACTGACTCAATGTGGTGGCTTGACCCTGGCTGGACACTCAACTTCGACCCCAGCTGCCCAGGGATCCGCACTGGGAGGTGTGATCCTTCCACTGGGGAGCCTCATTCCAAGTGAGTTTTGAAGTTCAGTTAAACCTGGAAGGAGCTAAAGGGAATGTTGCTCACCTGAAAGTATAAATCTTTTCCATCCTCCTCCTTGTCCCTTCCTCCTCAGCCACTTTACTGAGCAGGATCTCAATTTTGGATGATAACTGAGCCCGGAATAATCTGTACACAGGGAGAGATCCTAAATACACAGAGGAGGAACAAGCAATTGCCAAGCAGCCTGGGAGTTTTTACCAGAGCCCGTGTCCGCAGCTCCCCGGAGGCTCTCTCTCACGCAGCCGTTACTCATTCCGGCTGCCGCACACCCCGTCTCCGCTTTTGCCGTGGCAGCAGGACAAGACAGTTACAGACCAACCCCCCAGTGCCCGTCCTTGGCCAGCGCGTGCCCCTGCGGCGAACCAGAGACGTACACGGGACGCCCTGGGTACAGGTTGGTGCAGCATTTGAGCTGATTCTCTGCAATAAAAATAGGCTCCGTGCCAAACTGGGGTCACTTCCCCTACATCGCACAGCGTCTCCCAGACGTAAGATCTATACAAATGTAAAAATACTTATTTGCAAATAGGGTTTAAATCAGCGTGGAATCACCCAGTTTAGATGTGCACTGAAATGGGAAAGCCCTGAACCAAACCTAACAGCATTTTTTTGTAAATTAAAAGAAGAGAACTTGCACATTAGGGATGGCAAATAAAATGAGGTAAGACGACATATTGCCTAGGGACTACTGGTTGGAGAACTAATTAGGATTATAAACCGAAAGTATGTAAATTAACCAAATACAATTATCTGCTGGTGGCCTTTGGAAATAGGTTACAGGATACTTGTTAGCAAAATTGCTCAAATGCCTGGAAGCCATACAAAACAAGCCATAAGCAATTTAAACTCCTCTTTTTGTTTTAGTTTCAATTGTTTTTAAAGCAGTTGTTGTATTAAGGATTTATTGGAACATAAACTAATTAGAGAGAAAACTCAAAAACCAGAAGTAAGACAGAAACTATCACAGCAGATGCTGTACCCTCTATCCCAAGGGTCCTGATTTTATTAAATGTAAATTCTTTAATGTCACAAAATAGCAAAGATTCTGCTTGAGATTTCATCCCAGCAGCTTCGTTTCTCCATCAGAACAGCTTCTGTGAGCGTCCAGCCAGAGTAAGCTGGAAGGGTAGCGGCTCTCTTCAACGAGTACAGCTTCTCAGCTGCACAGGGTTTACAAAGAGGTGGTCCCTGTTCAGATGCAAACACGCAGAATTAATGCCCCTTTTCTCTAACTGTCCATCATGGCACAAAGTACTACTAGATTCCGGGGCTTCTGTGGGGAAAGCTGCCCACTCCCAGTTCGTGTCATCAGAAACGCAAGATCAGCCACTGGAGAGACTGATGGTAGTGGAGACAGTGCTATATATTATACATCCAAAAAAAAATAAAGGAGGGTCACGTATAAAGGTTAGCTGGGCTGATTAAATGCTCAAGCATGAGGCCTTCAGTACACAGGCCTGACACAAAGCCCACTTCTGTGATCTGAAAGACTAAGAGCAATCTCAGATGATTAGAAAAAGGACTATTAACTTACATAGTTAATTATCCTAAACTCTGCTAGTGAAGGAGATGGAGAAGGGCCATCAGAGCTTTGCATAGTGAAGCAGAACTTGATTTTCTGCTGCTAACCACACCTCCCACATGCCTTCTAATGGTCACTGCTCAAAAAAATATTCATCATCCTGCAGCCCTGCTAACATGCTGCCACCCCAAGCTGTATCTCTCCTGAAGCTCCAGGAGATGTGTCACAGCTCACATTGCAAAATAAATTATGCAACTATTTCTGTTGCAGGACTGAGGAGAAACCCTCTAACAGCCAGGTTCACAATTTGGCATGCACTGCTCAGGAGGGTTCTTGTGTCACTTGAGCCAGCAATGTGCCCTTGTGGCCAAGAAGGCCAGTGGCATCCAGGAGTGTGGCCAGCAGGTGGAGGGAGGTCATCCCCCCTCTCTGCTCTGCCCTGCGGAGGCCACAACTGGAGTCCTGTGTCCAGTTCTGGGCTCCCCAGTTCAAGAGGGACAGGGAACTGCTGGAGAGGGGACAGCAAAGGGCCACAAAGATGATGAGCGGGCTGGAGCATCTTTCCTATGAGGAAAGGCTGAGGAGTTGGGTCTTTTTAGTCTAGAGAAGAGCAGACTGAGGTGGCATCTCATCAATGTCTACAAATACTTAAAGGGAGAGGGCTGGGAGGAGGGGGCCAGGCTTTTTTCAGTGGTGCCCAGTGACAGGACAAGAGATTACAGGCACAAACTTGAATATAGGAAATTCCATCTGAACAGAAGGAGGAACTTCTTTCCTTTGAGGGTGGCAGAGCACTGGAAGAGGCTGCCCAGGGAGGTGGTGGAGTCTCCGACTCTGAAGACATTCCAAGCCCACCTGGACGCCATCCTATGCCACCTGCTCTGGGTGACCCTGCTCTGGCAGGGGGGTTGGACCAGATGATCTCTAGAGGGCCCTTCCAACCCCCAACATTCTGTGATTCCACCTCTCACTTGGGTCCTAAACCTTCTTGCTGGAATCCTAAAATGCCCAAAACAGTGGAAACATCCTCATTTCTGTAGTATAAAAAGATGCAATTGCCTACTCTGAAAACTAGGTAGAAAATGCAAAGCCAAAATTAATTAAAAGCTGCTGGATTCAATCTGCCAGTTTTGAATATTGGGAATTAAAGGTTCATCCAAGTTCTGTTACCTAAATTAGACAACATCATGGATCTAAGAGCATAATTGCAAAGCTCTTTACTGACCAAGTCCAAAATAGGAATAAAGTTCTACCAGTTAGCTGTGAAAAACTGTCTGATCTTCTGAGACACACAATGCTTCTTGGAGGAGATTAAACCAAAGCAATTATTAATGAAAATAATGACCCAATAACAATGGTCCAATTAGTGTTTTAATTTACAAAAATATAATGCCAACATTATAAAAATCAGTGTAGCTCCACTGGAGTCAAAGCCCAAATAAAAATCCGGGCTGATATTTTACTTTTTCCTTCTATGCAAAAACAAAGTAATTTTTAAAAAATAACTAAACTTCTCCAATGCCTTCTTCGAGCACCTCTATGCATACATGAAAAACCAAGTTAAAGCAAGCCCAAACAGCCCATCTGTATTTCTCCCAGCAGATGATGTTGGCCTTAGGTCATGCGCTTCTCACACCCTACTCCTAGCTCTCCCCTTTCTGGGAAAAATGAGTCAGCTAAGTCAGAAAGGGACCAGACAGAATAATCGCCACAGTCTGTCAGTTGGGTCTGGGCCCAGCTATGACTAGGGATCAATTACATATGCCAGAAACTACATACATAATGCACACCAAAAAAAAAGCCAAGTCTGCCTCTGCTTCTATGTTTTGATTTTATGTTTAGTTCTTAAGGACCACAAAAAGGACCTTGCCCATCTCACATGCGATATAAGCACATAGTATTTCATGTTAAATTATAAATCTGCTATGTTGGGACAAAAAAAATCCCCCATGTACTGCAAATGTCTGCATCTCCATGGCATAAAAAGATTAAATGGCTTGCTCTGAAACCCAGGTAGGAGACACAATTATAAAATAAACAACCCTAAAGAACATCATTTGCCCAGAAACAAGGGGTCGAAATCAAAATGCTGACGAATCCTAAACCGCAGAAGTGCAAAAGGGCATGATAGCTTGGGTGGCTGGGTCATGGACCACTCAGTCTGGCCAGGAGAGAACACTCGGCCTGTCCTTTCAGATAAGCTTGCCAGGGAGGAACTTTAAAGGTAATTTCTTTGACAATCCATCCTTCTTATGTTAAGCAACTGCAGGACCATGCAACAGGGAGCCCCATTAACTGAGAATAAGAACTTCTCTGTAAAAGTGAACTTTTGTTGACCTTCTCTCAAAGAAAATACTTTATCATATTGGAGTGCGGGCCTCCCAGGTGTCACAGCGAGGCTCGGAGCAGGCGGGATTCCATTGTCCCTATTAGGAGAGCTAGCTTTGATTTTTGATAATCCATCCTTTGGCTTAGCAGGGCTTTGTTAGCTTAGAATGCCATAAATAAAGACTCCCCCAAAAGGCAAATCCAGCTACAATTGTTTAATAAAAGTAAATCAAAAGGCTGCAAATTGAAGGCACCCAAGGTTTGTCAAATTTCTGCTCAGCTCCAGTTAAACGTAAGCATCCAACTTTTCGTGGTCCTTAGGGTTCGAGGTAGCAGCCAAAATAAAAGCAGCAAGGTCACATCCAAATAATTTCCATGAGAAACACGACTCAGTTATGCCATAAGGTCCAGCAAACAAAGATGCCAAATATAACAAAAAACAAAGCCAATTTTACAAAAGTATTCCAGAAAATGCTTCTCTGCTCTACTGTGTTTGAACTCTCATTCAAAGAAACTCCACAGGCTTCTCTCCACAAACTGAGCTCAAGGCAGAGGCAAGCACTACGCGATTGTTTGGTAATGAACGAATGAGCCTTTTTCAGTATTTCCATTCAAAATCATCCAGAGCTCTCTCTAGTAAGGAAAGACTGGCCCTTGCTGTTTATACAACCCCACAGCTTTCTTCTGTGTCAGTGTTTTTCAGTGAGGCTAAAAGTTTTTGCTTCACTTATTCCTTCCAGAAATCTTTGTAGGCAACTCTCTGTGCATCTGTATTACAGAATAATTGGGGCTGGAAGGGACCTCTGGAGATCATCTAGCCCCATCCACTGCTCAAACACGATATCATCAAGGATCGCTAAACACAATAAAAACAAAGGTGCCACAGAATGCAGATTAAACGCAAAGCCCAAAGGTGCAAGGAAGCAGATGCAAAAAGTTAAGTTTCAACACAAGCTCTGCCTTTCTTGTCCACAAGCATTTTCCGACAGACACTCCAGCACGGCCCTCGTGTCCTAGTCCTGCCGGGCTTTTCATTAAGTACCAGCTTTCCTAATGCAAACAATGGCAGGGTCTCGGGCTTTAGAAAGGTGACGTGAGTGGCCCTTGGGGTGTGGGACAGGGGAGTGTCTGTATTAACAGGGATCTTTGTGTCCCAGGGCCCTGGCAAGCCGCACAGAGCCACAGTCCCTGTCCCCACTGGTGACCGCAAGCACCATGAACAGCTGGTTCATGAGGTCAAGGAGTGGGAACAAGGCTAGAGCATCCCGCTGCAAAACAGTGTATCACGGCCCTAAATGTGGGCAAGCACCAGAAGAAAAGCTGTCATGCAAGGCTTGCATTGACACACAAGACTTGGCAGATGTTTTTGTATTTATCCCCTTAAAATATCTGCTCTGGAAGCAGCACAAACACTACACGCCCAGAGGACAGAGAAGGTTACACGCCTTCAGGCGTGCGCACAAACAGTATTGTTCCTTTGAATTATTCAGGCTGACAAAAAAGTCATATTATTAAGAAAAAGTAATAACCACCACATAACACATCTGCTTGTATTTGTGAGTCACACATGTGCCAACTCTTCTCCTTCCTGAGTCCCAGTACAGTTTCTACATCCTTTGCCTAAGCATAAACAGCACCAGTTCCCCCAGTGGAAGCTTCGTTTGACTTTATGGGAGAAGGAGCAGACCTTGCTGAAGAAAAGTAGCTTCACTCATCAGCATTAATAGGTTATATATCAAACACTCACATACAAATGAGGAACAAAACCAATGCTAGAAAACCCTTTCACCATGTTTTACAGTAATGTAGCATCTGTCGTTTTCAAAACGAAGTCAGAATAAATGTGGCAATTTCGGTTGCCTGCATGTGGCTGTTGATGAGTGCAGAGAAATATTTCCAAATTAAATGGCTGAACATCCATGTGGCTAAAGTAGTACAAATAGGACCAGGCACAGCTGGTACTTTGTTTCCTAACATGGAGATTAGTGCCGTCAGCAGGGGCACACGAGCCCAAAATGCAGTAATTCTGCTAAATAACAAGTGCCTGCCAAAGGGCTTGTATATTCCCAGCACAGCTTTAAACCTCAAGTCATCACCAACATCTGAGGCAAAGAAGTTGCCTTAAACATGTAGTTCAGATTTTTGTCCTCTCCACTGTAGGAGGAGGAGACCTGCTTCGGACTCAGGTCACCCATGGGCCAACCTACAAACGGTAGCAATGGAGCCCAGCAAAGTACCTCACAATATTCTACTTCAACTATTCCACCAAGCTCTCAAACGTTTCTCACCTCTCTCTCACTTTTCTGGTTGATCAGTTCAGGTAACAACAGCCTTTTGTTAAAAACAAACAGGAACACAACTTACATTTACACGCTCAGCGACCAAGCCTATCACTCACCTGAAAAAGTACTAAAAAAAAAAAACTTTAAATACATTTGGACCAAATTAAGAATCTTCAACTATGTTCACAAATGCAGCCAGCACCTTCATGTGTAATGTCAATACTCTTTGAAAGACTCCCACATCAGGTAGACCTCCTGGCCTTGTGGTCCTCAGATACATAAATGGTTGTGGCAAGCCAAAGGGAATGACCTGTTCCCAGGCAGGGATAACCCTATTCGCCCCTGCTGAGGTAGAACTGCTCCAAAGCAATCCATGTCCGATGGAGCTACACCACGTGGTAGGGCTAAAAGGATTAGAAATGGACACCCGCATTGAAAATAGAACATCACAAAAGGCAGCAATCGCAAGCCTTTCACAGGTTCTGTATTTTAGTTTATGATTCTTCCTCGTGGGCCAATCTGAAGTTTGTCCTCTCTCAGGACTGGCAGTCTCGTGGGAGGTCACACTGCAGAAGGGTGGATTTTCAGCACTCAACTAGTGGTCAGATGTCAAGAGGAACTGAGGCAGGACAGGAGGTGACCAGCTAAAAAAACACCAGCATTGAATAAAGCATCTGTAGTCTTCTGGTTCAGGCAGTGATGGCAGCACTCCAGTCACTGCCTGTTTGCTCCTCCCTGCGCAACCAAACTTCTTCACAAACACAGCCACAAAAGTACATGCACTTGTTTAAACATTGACACAAGGGCCCTTACTCATATAGACCACCGGGCGTATGGAAACACTACAGAGAGTTATTCACAAGGCCACAACAGGTTCCACCATTTCACTGACTTCTTAGGAATTAAGAGAGAAGCAAGGAGAAGGGAACTGCTGACACATCAGACCCCCAGGTGTATAACTACACATGCCAGGACACACCATGAGGTGCTTTCTCTCTCCTCTGAGATGTTTCTAGTTTCTTTCAAAGCAAACGTTGTCCTCTCTGCAGCACTGAAATAGAAATTTTGCAGCAACACCATTGGTGAGAACAGGAAAAGAAGAACTGGATGCCAAAGCGTAGCAGCAGGAAGAGCCTCTCTCCAGCAGCTGAATATCACACCGCTGTCCCGAGGACTCTTGAGAATGGGGGAATCCAGTCTTGCTCAATGTAAAACTGTCGTCTAATGGGATGAAAAACAGGCTGAGGTTAAGGTAAGGGATGATGACAAAACTCAGCCACTGTTGCTGAAACGGGGAAGGGTACCTGAAGGAAAGCATGCACATGTGCATGCACACGCACGCAGGAGAACGGCCACAAAGAGAACATCCATCCTGCCCCAGAGGGTGGCTGCAGCCATGAGGACAATCTGGGAACAGCCGCTGTTTCATACGCACATGTTCAAAAACCCCGATGCAGTGGAACTTGCTTTGCTTGACAAGGCAAAGCCCTGACACCACAGGGGACAGAACTCAGCTGAGCAAGGATTTAAGCCAGACCTGTATCCCAAGCAAGTCCGGTCTCCGTAGGACTATTGTACACTCTTTCTCTGCCCAAACAGCATTTAACTTTTTGTACAAAACAAGCCTAACAGCACAGAGTACTGACTGTGGCACATGCCCGGGGTACCTCATTCAGAACCTGAGTTCAAATCTCAGCCTTCCCGGCCTCTTCACTGGTAGGTCCCACCATCTCCCTGCAACGAGGAAGTCCTTCGGAATCTTGAAACATTCAGAGGGAAAGCTAAAGACAGCTGTACCTCTCTATGCCGTGCCTAAAGTTTCAGTTTTGAAGAACAAGCGGTTTGGAATGGGAGAATATTTTGCTGAAAAATGCTATTGGCTTCAGTACACGTGATACAGATACACGTAAATACACTTCCGCAGATCTGAACTAAGAGTGTTCATTCTCACCCACCCCTGGCACAGGAACCTAACACGTTTCAGAGGGCAGTTATTGGAAAAGGAGAAGCATCCAGCCTCTCCTCTCGCGTCTTCCTAAGGTCACAGCCATTATTTACTGCAGCACAATTTTTGTTTGCTTGCAGTACACATTTGACAAAATCCAGGGAAACGCAGTAGCAGAAGAGTTCAGTAATGAGATGATGAAAAACCAGCATGAGGGTTGTTGGGCTACCAAGACAGTAGGACAAAAATTGTCATTTGAAAAAGAAAGAACTAAAAAGAGAAAGGTTTTGACAAACAGAAACCTGAATTACACGGAAAGTTGATGCACCCAGATGATAACCATTACTTAGGAACTGCAATGCAAGTCTGAATGAACAGAAGACTGTGAGAAGGAGACGGCCCTACGAGCTCCAGAAGTTCCCAATTAATTGCCAGAAGTTGTGAAGGTTAACCCAGGCGATAGCACTGGTTTGTATATGCTTTTCAGAAGCACTTTGCTGAACAGCCCAATTAGAGAGAAAAGGCTGGGTTACAGGGACTTTGGGTTCGACCCAGGATGGAGTCATGGCACCACGATGACATAAGAAACAGGACAATACAAAAAGGACCTCATAGTCGGTGAGAGCCTTAAGGTTTCGCTTCAGATGACAAAGCAGCAAGCGCACTGCTAGAAAAGGAGATGGGGAATGCATTCACTTCTGGTTCCTCTTTGTGAAGAAGAGTTACTACAAGCATTTAGCAGCTTACAAAGAATAACACCTTACTTGAAATACAAATCAAACTTGTTCTGAAGCTGCTAAATATGCTGCTTCTGTAGGAGGAATAAAGTTAGATTTGTATAGAGACTCTTTTTAAGGATGTTTTACTTTGTTTGATAGTCACATGAAATTTTACAGACGAAAATAAATCCTAAAATGCTCTGACATAGAATTAGGCTATTTAAGGATAAGCCTGGATTATTTGCAGAAAGCTGGGAAAACCCAGCAAAAATAGGTCTCTGCCAACAGCTGACTGACTAGTTCTGAAGGGAGACAGATGAAAGAGCACTGGTACTCTTTGTAAATTTATATTCTGAAATACAGCGGGTAAACGGAAATTTAAACTGATTCAGAGTATGAAATGGCTCATAGTCCTTAGAAGTTAGTTCAAAACTCATTAAAGGTAGTGGATTTTTGATCAAGCCCATATGAATAAGGATTCTTCCTCCCACTACGGTAGAAAGATTAGGCCATATCCTGTCAGACCCCAGCAAAACCACAAGAGTAGACACATTTAAAATCAGCTCAGAACTTGATCTATAATTTCTTGCTAGTATTTTCAAGCTGCAGCTGAAGGAAGCCAGGCATCTTCTGCCAGAAGATGAATGATTTACACCCATGAAGTCACCACCTCAGATCATCCCTACCCTGACAAGTTTCAACTGAGGCTTTATTTTCTCATTGGCCATCTTTAATTGGTAAACTAGTTCTATTAGGTCATTGTCTTTCTACCCACTCACTTGTAAACAGGCCAAAGTATTGACAGCAAGGAGTCCTCCCAATGAAGATGAAAAGCTCCAGGCCCCACCGGAGAAATTTCCCAGGCTGAGATGAATATAGAGAGACAGAAAGCTTCTCTGCAAAGATTTTCCATTGGAAGGTGTCCTCCTAAGTAAGTGACCCAAGGGGAGCTTTACATCTCAGCCCAGAACTGGGGTGGGCACCACAATGACCAATTCCAAGGCCAGCTTCAAGTCACCTCTTCTTTAAGCCCTAATCAAGTTGCATCTTTTGGTCAACAGATCCGCAGGCTTCCTTTGCTACATAGCGTTTGTCCATAACAACGCAAACATCATCCTGCACTTGCAGTGGCAAACGTGTCTTTGGCTTAAGTTGAAGAGGATAAATTTTATGGGGGGAGGGAGGGAAGGGGAGGGGATGGGATGGGATAAGGAAGGAAGGTTAAAAAGACTATCTACCAAGATTAGAGCTGCTGTTATGTGAATAGTGAGAAAATGACCAATACTGCCTAATAGCTGAATCTCAGTCTAAGAGGTTTTTTTACTTTTATGGCTCTCTTGTCTGCTTCGTGCCAGTGTGAGCTACAAACCATAACTTTAATAGCTTCAACCAAAGAGTTATGATAATACCAGATGCTGTGGATGATGAGCAAATAACAGCAAAAATGTAATGAAAAGTATATATTTATGTCCTTGCTATTAAACCCAAAGCTATAAACATTGACAGCTCCAAGAGTAGCAGTCTCTGTTGTCATTGATTAATGCCTTGTTTTGAAGAACATGGAGAAGGTTAAAACAAAAAAGAAACAAAGAGATTTTTTTGCTTCTCTCTATCTGAAAAATTCCATTGGCTATTTCTGGAACATTTTGATATAAGCCAAAATTCCTAGCAGTGGAAATGCAGTCAGAGAGATCTTCTAGGGCCTTTGAATCATACCAAAATGTACAAGTTAAAACACTAATTAACCAACAACCATACTCAATCATGTATACACTTCAAATTTGTTTTTCACATCCTTTCCATTAGCATAATTCTCAGCTGACAGTGCAGCGATACCCACCACATATTCACTGCAAAATACGGTTTTTCCTTTAACTCTTAGGTAGCTAGTGCCTCAAAGACCTGAAGAAGAGAAAGTCAACCCATACAAATCAATGCAAAAATGCTGACAATTAATGCAATTCATCACGATAACTAGTGATGCAAAAATATCTTCTGCCTATGATGGCATCAGGGGTGCAGATAACAGCTTAAAAGTTAGTCAGAAGAACCTTCCGTGTCTGCCGCAACCTAGAAGATAATGATTCTGCACCTGGCTCCATCCAATGCAATACCACCTTTTCCGTCTCTTCCCTCCTAGCTACGTGTTCAGAAGATTATGTTTTTCCAGTGCATGTCTTATCCTCACATCTGGTTCTGAATGGAAAAAATAAGGTCACACACTCTTAACATTTCTGTAATGCTACCACCCTCCTCCAATCTGATAAGGCAGAAGTTTCATTTCTGCTGTCTCTTCTCTGATGAAGAGTTCATACAAACCTATGCTGAGAGAGCACAAAAGATTTGCACAATTTTTCCCTCCAGCAGTGCTCCCCCTTCTCCTGAACTCCTCTTTTAACCTCCTGCTTTTTGCACCATATAAACACACCTGGTAACCACCCAGAAAATCCAAAACTGTGTCCTCTTGAGACTTCCAGCAAAAAAGAGCCTAGAGGTTCCCTTTTTGATCATTTTAGATTAGAAAAGAAATACAGAGAAGAAAGAAAAGATCTAACTAAAGCTACAGAAGACGGCAAGTCTGAGACTCGCTCAGCAAAAAGGTACATCTGTGCCATTTCCTGGGGACAGACACTGTGCTCTTAAAATACCGCACATGGCTTTGCCAGGGTGTTACACGCAGCGCGTGGCATTGGCAGTTCATCCATTCTCCTGCCAGGCCACTGACCCTTCTCCCATTAAAAAGGCATCGCTGTTCCCCCTCTTGACATTTGCTGTTCCTCTTTCTCAGGCCTCCAAGCCCATCATTTCAGGTTAGACTAAACCACCATGGCATCACTCACTGCCTTTTTTTTCTTTTTTTCTTTTCTTCCAGGTAGCCACCCTGGCCATTATCCTGACTCACTGCAATTCCGTAAGTTCTCTCAACGCTTGTTCTAACAAGCTCAAGTAAAATGAGTTTTCGTACACAGGCAAGGGTTGAGAAGCCTCAAAAGGTTCTCGCCTTTTTGGTGAAAAGCCTAATATTTTTCCTCAACTGAAAGAAAAGCTATTTCTCCTGTACGTCAGAAATGCTCATTGTGCAACACTTGTATATTGTTATTTACGTGCACTATTCTTACACGGGGATGCCCAGTCCCATGGACCTTCGCCATGGCTTTGTGCTATGCCTTAAGGGAACTGGCATGATATTTTCTTCTTTCTTTTCTTTTTTTAATAACCTGGATTGTTATTATTATTGCTGCTGTTGTTGCTAAAGAGCTCTAGGGGGAGATGTGGAAATAGTCTGTTCCCTTGTGTAATGCCTGAAATCAAACCAGAATACATCAGACTGACACTGCCTGCCCGTTATTGCCTTAAAGCTTGTTATTAAAAACAAACAAAAATAATTGCTGCACCAACACCATATTCAACCTCCCCCAGAATGGCAGGGCAATTTAATCTAGCGGTGAAAGACATACAGGATTCAGGACTTCTTCACAGCGACTCAGGCAAGCCAAGATCACCACAGGCATTTATATCCCAGTCTCTTTGGGATACAGAAATGTGGGGAGTCCCCAGCTGAAGAGACTCCTACTTGCTTATGCAGTTCTGTATCTATACTGTTTGCACTGGAGAATGGCGTATCACTGAATTTTGTTTTTCAAAGGTTAAACAATTCCAGAATCCCTGCAGTGAGAGCTTTCCATAAACACCACTGCCTTGTTCTGGTATCAGCACTGAGCGGCAGCACACGTCCAAGGTCTTGCAAATTGCAAAAGATGACCAACAGACAGTGGGATTTCTCTGTGGCTTTAGGGTAACAAACCTGAGTGTTATGCTCAAGCCCATGAAACACATTTTCGTCCAATGCCTCACAGTTTTGCAGGCGGCAGGAACATTAGCAGAGACATAGCTCTGGGTCCTTGCAATCAGTTACTTCCATTCAAAATTCCTTAATTTGGATTCAATGCTGTGTATATAGCAACTGTGTTGCTGTACCACCTCCCAGTCGCGGGCTAAAACATCTGTTCTCTATGAGTACGATACGCCAGAGCACAAAGACACCAGTGATGGACACAACCAGCCTCTTGAAGAGCCTCATGAACAACTTGGTGACGCGCAATAACTGTTGGCCGCGTTTGCGCACAGTTTGGTGTTACGCTCCTTTCAGCAGAGCTGAGCTGGTCCAGTGGATGCTTCTGGAAGGAGGGGAAGGTTTTTTCTTCCTCTGTGCACAACCAAGGGTGCTTACCAGACAACAGATGGACAGACTGCAGAGAGTTTGTTCTTGTGAGAGCCTCACTACCTTGGGTCGTAGTCCCATAGGTACCTGACTCTTGACTTCTTCAAGTACAAAAGCCTCTCAGTCTTCTCTGGAGAGCTGACTACAATAGAAGATCTACACATCCCTACTTCCAAAACTCCAGCCATCTCTCGATCTCTAGGACTTTATTGATCATTTTAGAAGACCTACATGGATAAACACAAGCCCCTCACCGGCCACTGGCACGCCATGCTCCACCTCCTGTCTGGGAGGGAGGAAATAACAGATTGGGGTAGGGGAGAGGAAATTAAGCAGTTTCCTTCCTTATACAAAGAAATCAAGCATGCGGTAATTTTTAAATACTTTGAACACTCTAGCAAATCCCTGAGCATGTGAAATGGTTAGCCTGGCAATAAATGAAGTGAACAAGGAAGAGGATATATAAAAACAATCAAGTGAAGTACTAGGGATAATAGCAGGCAAACACAAATCTCTGCAAACTTTAAAGAGATTGCTACTCTTGAAGCACGCATAAAGGATACAAAGCTAATCAGCCATTTAATGGACAATCCTATAAATTAAGGGACTATAGAAAGCTGGTGTCTAGAGATAAATGGATTTTCTTTTCTTTAAGTGTTTGCAAATTCAGGAAAGCCAGAGCTGGCCTTTTGTTTTCTTGAAAATAAAACATTTAGAGAGATATTACTCTGCTACCAGCAATGAAATTTAGAGGAAAAGCACAAGCAAATAAAGCTTGACATGATATGTTAGCCGCAGTGTAGAGGGCTGGTCTCACTGACCCAGGAGGCTTCATCCAGTCCTTTGTTCCTACAGTAGTTAAAATAGAAACAAGAAACCAACACCTACACATGTGAACGTCAATACACTGGAGGGAAGGGATGCCATCCAGAGGAATCTGGACAGGCTTGAGAGGTGGGCCTGTGCCAACCTCATGAGGTTCAACAAGGCCAAGGTGCAAGGTCCTACACTTGGTGCTCAAGTGGTCGTATGTCCAACATTTACTACTCCGAGTAACGATACTGCCAAACACCCAACACACGTGAATCACAACACATAAAAAGCAACAGAGCAGACCAGTACATAGCTCTAAACGCAGCCCCTGGGCTGGCAGAGGATGATTCCCAGTACTCCCCATCCTGTGCTACGAAGCACCTGTGCCACCAGGCACATGTTTCCAATGTTTCCTTCACATTTCCAACTTTCTAATTCCATCATAATACTGTATTTTACACTAGAAGGAAATAACAGCAGGGGTATTCAAAAATTTTTTCCAATAAATTTTTTTCAGTGAAAAATTGTGCACTTGACCAAACACATTATGAGTTTTTAAGTGTATATACGTCTCGATTCACATTTTACTCACAAAAAAAAAAAAAGTGGCACAGTTTGTGTGCAACAAGACATGAACACAAAGGTGTTCACATGCCACCTGCACACCTCTCGTGATTACCCCGCAAGGATATCATTATCCTGCTTAAATTACTCAAACAGCACCAGCAGGAAAAATACATTTGCACTGTCAAAATAGTTACGACCACCAGACTGAAGGTTCTGTTTTTATCTCCTCCTTCTGGTTACTCTATTCTTTTTTTGTCTTTTTTAATTTTCTTCATTGGTATTGACAGAAAGCAACAACATAAGTTAACACCGAGTTTTACATTTAATTCCTGATTACATATTATAGTCAACTTTGTGATTATGATTCAAATTTTACATTAAATAGCTTTTCAAATTTGGGAAAGTGTTGAGTTACATCCTAGGAGACAAAGGAAAAATAAGATGCTCAGAAAACTCCTTCAAAAGGTTTTCCGTGGCCCATGATCCATCTTGCTTGTTAAAGCACAGAGAGGAAAAGTTCAGCTGAGAAAAAGGAAAAGGGTTTGGACTTTCCGAGCAGTTCTTTCAGACTGACTTTTAACAAGCTTTGACTGCTAAAACAGTATCTCGACAGGCTCATCACATCTATGCTACTACATGCTATAAATCTGTTTTTATTTATATTTCATGTGCATTATAAATCTTTCAGATGAATAGTGTATACTCTCGCACCACCACTGCAGAATCGCCACTCTGTACTGCTCCTAACTGCATTCTTAATAACACTAACACTAATCCCAGTCATGTCAGCTTTCTCATGTTACCGCTAATGCTAGTTTTGGCAGACACTGTTTTAATATGTCTTCTCTTCTTCTTTTAGAGGTCTGAGTGGCAGTATTAAAATGGAGAAAGACATAGCTTGCTACATTCACTCTTCCTCTGTATACTTGTGATTGTAACTTGTGGTAAAAAAAAGTCTAAAAAAGAAATCTTAAGTACAGTGATTCCCCAGATAACAGCTGAAGGACAGTCACTGAGACGTGCTACTGTTTAAGTGATAGCTGAAGAATTTATACAAACCAACTTCGGGAAAACACGCATATAAGTTCTTTAACCAGAAGAGTTATAGAATAATAAATTCTGAGCTTTGAAATATGCTTTCAAAAGCCTGTCAAAGTAAAACTCTCTTGTAGCATCACAATAGCGTCTGAACCAGTTTTATATAACGTATTGTAATCATCTGAGGATACATATCTGCAGAAGATGATGTACAAATGCAAAATCCAATGTTGCAATTATTTGCCTGCTATTTAGAAAGTGGCAAGCTCACCACCCCCAACACACAGGTTTTCAACACAACCCCTCCCCTCCAGAAGCAAATGTCCCTCACGCCAGCTGCTTGCTGCCCTCGCGGGATTCTCCGAGCACCTGGAAAAACCTGACAGAGCACTGATGCAGCTATTTTGATCGAAGAGAACTCCACAGTTTGGGCTCCTAAAAGACAAATATGAATCATTTCTCTCTGGACCTGACACAAACACTGGTGTTTGCATGAAGGTGCTAGAAGAAGTTCTATACGTTTATTAGCATTTATCTAAAGAATGTCTGTCTGTCTGGTTTGGGGTTTTTCCCCTCTCTGGCCTGGAAAGAGTGGTGTCTAGCTAATGAGAAGTCTGAAAAGCTGCATTAATCTCTGTGAATCACTATCTCAGCTGCAACTACTGTTCAATATTCTTAACTGCCAGCACCAAAAATACAGGTTTTCTCCACAATAAATGCTTTTTAAAATACCAGTAAGGCCACTCTAGGGAGAACTGTTATCATGAAATAATTATGCCCTTTTGGGCTATGAAGACATGGCTGTGCTTTATGGATTAGAGCAACACCCCACGTGAATTACAGCTGAACAACATCTCCTGTTGTGCTTTTCTCTTCAAGGCAGGAGGTTTGCTATCCTCCCCCTCCCGTATTTTCAGAAGGTAGTTCAGGCACCTTAGCTCACATTGTGTACGTGAGGACTGTAAGAGAATAAACAGCTGTGACTTTCTTACTCTACAGCCATCTGTGTTCATGTATTTTTAATGAATCATTTTGGCTACTCATTCACGCAAAAGTTGTATTTGATTTGGTTATTTGAGATTACCTCACTATCAGACAACCCTTTCGCTACCGAGAGGGTGACTAACCCAAGAGCTTTACTGCAGCAGGTCTGAACTGCGCGTCACAGGTGAAGAAGAGCACCAGGACCATCTTCTGTGGGAAGAGGAACAAGCCTTTCACAGCTGCACTATCATCTCCCACAGCTTGGTGTCACAGGTTGGACGGGGCTTTGAGTAACCTGGTCCAGTGGGAGGCGTCCTTGCCCATGGCAGGGGGGTTGGAACTAGACGATCTTTAAGGTCCCTTCCAACCCAAACCATTCTATGGTTCTATGAAGTAATTCAAACTCCTTAGAGACTATCAAAATAGACTCAAATACGTCATCAGCTGTACGTGAGCAAAGCACAACTCCAAATCCTCATCACTTGCATGTCTTTACCCTACTAACCATCTCTAGGAGTTCACGTACATACACACACACACAAAAATGCCTGGTATATCTTGTTGTGTGTGCATATACAAATTAGCACACCATTTGTCGTTAATAATGAAGCAAGGCTAGGTATCATAGCACTTGAAGGCCCATAGGACACCTTATGTAAAATATGAGAAAAGGTATTGCCGTAGTTTGGGCTGGGTCGGTGGTATTTACAGATATTAAACCAGACTCAGACAGAGCTGAAAGGACACGGTACATCTCCAAAGGCACGGTGAAGAGGTCTGGTGATAGAGGGTGAGATTTTGGGACAGGAGTCGATTCTAACCAGAGATTCACTGTCAGCAGCACTGACACCTCACCACGTGTCTGCGCAGCATAGCAGCGGTAGCACTGTGAGAAGACCACGGCTAATACTGAACTAAAGAAATTGAAGCCTTTCTCTCAGGCCCTGCTTTCTTAACACGTACGCAGGGAGCTTCGCCTGGATGGGAGGAAGCCACCCCACTTCCAGAGAGAGCCATGAAAAAAAGGCTTCCAGTGCAAAGAGCTGCCCACCGGCTGTGCTGGCACCACGCCGGTCTCCTCTCAGGAGGTCCCACACCAAGCGCTGAGCCGTGATGGACCTGGGTCCACCAACAGACCCCCATGCAGCTCATCCCAGCCAGCTGAGGTCACCTACACCGGGCTCCACACTTCAGTGCCAGTAACACCATAAGAGACGTGACTCTTGCAAGGTTGTTGTGTGGGGTGTTTTTTTTCCAATCAAAATGAGAAAAGGTTGCAATGTCTGTAAGATTTTGGACACTCTCCCAAACCAACCCAGTCATCACCTGGTTTGGAAAACAGCCTAAACTGCAACACTGGGGACCTATTTACACATAAAGAGACAAATAAATTCAGGCCAGGGCCCACACCCATTGGGCAAAGCAGGCTGAGGGATGAATTCACCCTGGTAATTGACACTTCAGTCCACATGCCAGAGAAAGGCTTTGGGGTCAAAAATGCTCATTTTGGATCACTTTACACATGAGTAGGGACACTTTACATGTGAGTAAAGAAGTGGGAGGCACAGAGTGGAGATGAAAAAAGAGTGAGAGACCAAAAAGAGGGGAAGTTGGAGACCCGAGACAGACTGAAGGCTGCAAATGCATGCAAAACCAAAAAAGCAAGAGGGAGATAAAAAATAGTGGTTGAGCCAAAAGGGGGTGGGAGGCCAAAACGGGGGCAGGAGGCCTACAGGAGGTTTGAGGCCGGAGGAGGGTGAGAGGTGAGGGAAAAAGTGGAGGCCAAAAGGGGGTGGGAGGTCTAAATGAGGGAGTGGAGGCTGAAAATAAAGGGCAATCATACCGGCTTTAATCAAGCCAGATTTCACAATTACTTACAAATTTTAAATTAATGAACAAATTGCCATTTTAATCATGATTTCTGCTAAGAAAGGAGAGAAGACAATGACAAATGCATCAATGGGACATAACAAAACTTATCTTTGCTAGTGTTCTAACAGCCATGGGTTTATGAACCATTGGATAGAACAACCAACAGAAAAATTAGATCATTTGGCTGTGGCTACTGGAATGTAATAGATGGCTCTTCAGCTGGGATAACTGAGCACATATTGCAGTGATTAATGTGAAAAGCCGGGTGGCGTATAAACTGTTTAACAGAAGAGAGCAATATGGCATACAAACCAAACTAAACCAACCACAAATAATTTAGGCACCCTTGAAAAGATTTACGAAGATGTATTTCACATATAAATCCTCTCTGCTGTAATATCAGAAACAGGATGAGCATTTCTTTGGCTTATTTATACAGAATAGAATGGAAATATCACTTCAGAAAGAAGAATGTTCTACTTCTTACCCGCCCCCTCCCCCCCAAAACATAATATAGCAGCATCCTGGCTAAAGCCTCCTGAAAAGTTTGACAGTAAAGTCATGTTCATCAGCACTACATAATTATGTAAAAAATATTTATTTACATGGTTGAAATTAATATAATAGTAGAGGATGAACAACACAAATCCAGGTCTCACTCATAGCTTCCAAGGGCAACATTCTCCAGTGTCAGCATTTAAAACTGTGTCTAATGGCAAGTTAGAGGGGGCTGTTGTGTGGCAAGCCGGGAGCCGGACGGGCATTTTCACAGTCAAAAGAATACAGTCTGTCACATGCTCACAAGGGATGAACACAGAGCTTTTCACATTCCAACAAGCCCAATTTCATGATCGGTCTTTGGTCAAGCAAGGAATTGTTATTTCCTCACTGTTCAGACTGCATGCCAGGGCAGAACTTGCTGTGGGATGCCTTCACTAACATGACAATACCTGCTGTTTGCTGTTCCAGTCTAGGAACCAAATAGCACAGCTAAATGGGGAAGTGCTGGGCCAAACCTTCCTGTCAATACTCCAGTGATTGAATCACAGTCTGTGGAAATTCATCTAGAAGTTAAACACAATTGGGTTTATCTTTCCAGCCCTATGTACCACTGCCAAGCACCACGTATTCCTTAATTGAGCTCAAACTGTAAAGTCTTTGGAATCCCGACATACACAAATCAATCCACAAGATCAAGAGCAGCAAGCATGTCATTGTTTTCCCTCGGTGCCCTGAGGTTGCACTGTAAAAGTCAGGCCAAGTTTAAAATGAATCATCACAAACCAGAATGACTAGAGCCGAACCTTATGGCACCACATCTCCTGCAACAGCGAGAGTCTACAGCTCCGGCGTAAGCAGGGCAATCGGGACGCTGCACGTCACACGAAGCACAGCCTTCTCCCAGTCCCGGAGAGGCACATCCTCAGCACCGGGTTACACAAAACTACAGGGGCCTGGAGGCAAAGATACATTCTTTAGCTGCTGCACATCACAGGGGGCTGTAGTTAAAAACCACAACGCAGCATTAAGACCACAGCTGGCCAATATCAGAAGAGTTTGGAAAATATATTTTTTTTTTTTTTTTAATATATAATGATTTTAGACATTTGCTTCTATTCACCCACACTGGGCATGCTCTGTATGAGTTCATCAGAAACAGATAATACCTTCAGCTTGAAGGCAGCGGCCTCCCAATGCTTACATGTATTTGTAAGAGTTCCCAACTGCCTCTGAAAGCAGGATATGCCTAAAACTCATTTAAAGTTTGAAGGCGTGGTTCACGAGCAGAAGAACAAAGCCTCAGAATTTTACCCTTTTTACTGCTGCAAATGCCAAGAAAAGTTTAAAATTAATAGCAACCAGCATAAATTGGAATAAGAAATAAAAGAAACATTTACTGCCTTAGATATAGGTCTGTGCACCTGATATTTCCAGATCAGGGCAGTATTCTCTCTGCTTTAGCAGCAGGCAAGCATAAAACATGCTCTTACTGCAAACACCATGAATTTTTCTGTCCTTTTAAACGTAGCTGTGGAAGGTTGCACACTATAAAAATAAAGAGAATGGAAGACTTTCATTCTACATAAGGCAATTACCAGGGCTGTCAGCAAGGGCAAGATTTACTACATGGAAAGGGTAAAGAGAAAGGAATGTGCCAAGCAGTTCAGAAAAAATTGGAAGAGATGGGGGTTACAAGATATTTTACCAGCCCCAAATTTGGTTGAGGCCATATAGCCATAGAGCAACCTGCAAAGCCCCAAACACCTCACAGGTCTTTATCTGTACGGGTGATCCCATCGAAACCAGAACAGCTGCCTGTGGGGTGTGCTGCTTCTCTGATGGAAAACATGGACCACAAAACCAGATTCCTGTGTAGTTCTGAGGCTATCCCAAATATTCACCTGCAAAATTGGAAGCTACGATGGGAAATTTTGCGTAGAGACATCTGGCTTCTCAGTAAATCATATAAATCCCTCAGACTTCTGGGACATGAACCACAAGTTTCGTCCAGTGCTGCTGCCACCACGGGAAGCGCTACCAGATAGCCCAGGCAAAGCAGATCATGAGTAGTGATCATGAGTAGTGTGTTCTTATTCAGTGTTGTTGCCCAGGGAGACCATTGCTCAAACTCAGCCAGAGCATCCTTGGAAATATACTGCCACTTCACAGCTTGACAATCTTAAAAAAAATCCATTGACTGCAATTGGTCAGCAACACGACTCCCGAGCTAAGCTCTTTCTCTAAACCTAAACTACCCTACAGCGTAGGTCTCAGTTTGGACCATAGCACTACTATAAGAAATAACTAAACATCATCTCACTCAACTCTTACTGTACTTGAAATTCAGGTACTACTAATAATTATATGAAATAATCGTCACGGTTGGAAAAAATCCTTACGCTTGTAAAACACTCTCAGCTGAAGAAAGCGTGTTCCATAGAGCTCCTTTGCTGGCTTAAACTGGGAAAGCCGTACCGGGGAACAGCTGAGGTTCTGCCCAACAAATCTCTAAGCAATTAATAGTCCTTGACAATGTAAGACTCAAAGATTGACTGCTGCCATTTTCTTCAGAATGGCAAGAGATTAAAAAACTTAGGTTTATATTTAAAAAACAAATGCTGGAAAAATACTAGAGTTTTGACATGAAAAGACACCAAATCAGCATTACAACTTGGAGAATGTCATGCAAACTAAAGAACAAGTACAGAAACCTTTGGCAAACTCCCAAAGAAAGCAAATGTATTGGAAGTCTCAGCCAAACAAACTTCTCACTCGTGTAAAAAAGGGAACAGCAAGGGATTTATTCCATGTAGCATGTGTTGGTGGTTTTTGCTTTTTTCCCCCCCGAGTCAGCCACAATGGGGAGATACTATGGCGAGGAAAGCTGTAAGAAGTTGTAACACTGAATTGCTAGCTATTGCTATCATTGCTGGTGTCCATAATTTTGGATTCTCAGCTGACTCGGAAATGACTGTTCCCTGTAGACAAACTGTCATCCTTAGCACAAAACATACCTGGTGCCCTTATAGCCAGTAAGAAAAGCAACCTTCTGAAGTGCACTCAGAGAAAAGAGTTAAGCTGAAATCACTCTTAAATTGGTAAGCCATTGTTATGAAAGATTGTGCATAAATATTAACACCACTACTAAGCACTTGTACTTCATATTCCTGCTTGAAGCAAGTTTTTATTGCTGAGTGTAACTGCCTGAAATTAACACCTTTTCCTGAAAATGCTGGCGGATCATACACTGTAATAGCGCTACAAGGCACAGCACACAACTATAACACTATTTAAACCAGAAAGCCAAGCCAGATAGAGCTGTGGGTGTTAACATTAGCCAGCTCTAGAGCAGCCCATCCTACCTTTACAGCCCTACAAACCTCCCCGGGGGAATCAGGTCAACTGCCAAGGGAGGGCAAAGAGCCCTCCAGTGCTTGCGAAATGCCTGCCATGGCTTGGCACTGCTCCCTTGTGCCGGGTCTGAAACCCCGATGCTGCTGGTGGGGGAAGGAGGGTCAGGAGAAGGCCAGGATTCAACTGGATGCTACAGCTGAATCAATCTGCCAAGGACAAGCTCACTTTGACCACTTTTGTTTTTCAGGAGAGATATCAACGGGAAGCGACGTGATCATCCTGACCTGGCACTGACTGGTTATTTGGTAGGTGTTCATCTTGTTCCACAAAAGCAGCCGGCATGAGGCATCTCTCATCCCAGAACAAATGGAAGAATAATGGGGGCTAAGAAGAGGAAGAGATGATATTGGGTGCTGAAGCTATTTCCCTCTCCTTATACTTCTCACCTTCCCTTTCTACACAAGCACACTTGCAAGGAATCATTTTCTATTTCAAAAATATATAACATTTCTTTTTTAAAAATTTGATAGCAGAAATGTCTGAAAAAAACAAAACTCCAAACACACTGCTTTGTGTATATATACTTTTCTGTGGTTTGGGGTTTTTTTTCCACAAGACATTTCAAGCAGACAACTTTGTTGAAGTTGCAGACACAGCTTTTACTTCCTCTGTAGCAAAACGCTCCCAAAGTAATCTGAACCCTTCGTATTGATCCCAAGTGAAACCGGCCTGCCGGTATTCCTCTTGCCAACCCCAAATTAAGTTAAGATTTGTGCACAAGCACCCTGGCCGTTCTTTTGACAAACTATGTTTATGTCTCACTTTAGCCTGTTTGGATGTGGCCCAAGCTGCTGCCCCAGGAGGATAAACCCCTCTGCTTCCATCCTTGACGCCTCCCAGGCAGAGCTCCAACAGCTCTCCAACCTCACTTATCAGCAGGGGGAAAAAAGCTCACTTTTTCTCCCCATTTGCAGCAACAACAACAACAACAAAAAAAAGGAAGCTCATAAAGCAGCTGGATGCCTGTTTCCTTGCCATGAACAGCAACTCTCACAACCTCACAGAAAACTGTGACATTGTGCACTGCTGCAATGGTTTCCCAAGTGTAATATTGTTGGTCCAGGGTTTCATTCTGTACTCCCAAGCTGGCATTGGTTATTCACATCGTTTCAGGGCTTGGAAGAGTCAGAACGTGGGATAAAGCCCAGCTTTTCCACAATTTCTGGCTTGCTTTCATTCAGCACGTAAATTAGTCAAAAGGTCCGATGGTATATTTGCTCCACTGCTTCTAGAGTCAATTAAAATAACTTGCAAAAATTACCTTGAAAACTTTAATGCCCACCAAAACTGGGATAATTTGTGTGGTCTGATGACTGAAGAGAACCTACCATCTCCTCCCAGCGGCGCTGTTCTGTAACACACTATCCAACCATGCTTTTCCAAGTAACCTGCCTCTCGCGTAGCACAACGCTTCTCTTTTCACAGGTTGGATAGAGGCACCACGAGTCCAGCAGTGACGTTTTCAAAAGCACTTCGCTTTGGCCTAACCCCAGCCCCTTTTCATTTCAGCAGAAGAGTTCAGTCTGTGCTGTGAGCTACTTTGATAATCAAGGCCTAAATTAACTCTGCAAGTAGTGGCAAACTCAGAAGGGTCTGGACTCCCATTAACCTGTGCAATTTCTTTCAGTCACAAAGTAACAGCACGGGGAAGAGCTCTTTTGTTCTGCGTGTGTCATCCTGTATCAGATTTTGGAAAATGCTTGGATTGACCCTCCTCACTTGTTATAGTCTAACTGCATCCCAAAACACTGGGTCTTTATGTAACAAACAATGCCCTATATACACTTATTTGTTTTACAAAGAACAGATTTCCTAATCAGCAATCTTAAAGTTGAATTTCTGGTTTTAACAAAGCCCTCTGTAAAACGCCTGGGGGGAAAAAAACACATTGCTGAGTTGAAGGAGAGATTTTCAGCCACACACTTTAAGATTTTAGTTTTAGGATTCATCTGATCTCTCCAGCTTCTGAAAGAAGAGAAGGAGGGAGCAAGAGCTTAAAATTTCAATGAAATATATAATCCATCTTTGCCTAAACCCTCCAAGTCACAGCGTGCTCACCACCTGCTTTACTTTTACACATGCAGCCTGGGCTCAGTAGGGAACAGTCTGTTGCAGTGAGGATTTCAATAGAATTGCAAGGGCAAATGCTACAACTCAATTTTAAAGTGAAGAGGGAGAATTATAAACAAAATCTAGTGAGAGTTAGGCTTGCAACTATTAACAGTGTGTTGCATGTACCCACACCTGCGTAGTTGCACACATAGCAAGAGCTCAGGGACTTGCCTTGTGACACTGGTTATAACGGAGGAGAACAGCCTACGAGACACCGACACTTCAATATATTTCTGCAACCAACGTTAGAGAAGATTAAATATATAAAAAAAATCAGAAGACACCCATCAGAGAGTTCAGAACAGTCTTTATCACAAAGGCTCAGATATGTGGGTAGAACATCCATTCATGCAGCTCAGCGGTTTTCTTTGTGCATTTAGGAAATCTAAACAAAATCACCCTGCCCCCCTGGAAGTGAAGACAGTCTCTTCGTCCACTCATCTCCTGCGCTGCCTTGCTGTTAAAAGGTACACAACACTGCTGCGCTGCCCAACACTTTGAAAACATCCTGATGAAAAACTATGTAATCAGAAAAGAGACAAAAGTAATCCATGAGGATCTGCAAAAGCCGTTATTTACCCAGGAAAGGCTCAGCAGATGCTGATCATCCCTTGTATTCTTTCCTAGCCCAATGGCAGATAATCCGCACTGTAGTTATTAACAAAGACAGCCCTACGAGCCTCATACGGTTAAATGATTTAGCACCGCCAGGTAAAACTTTCATACTGCATCTTAATTTACTACCCACTAGCGACCCTTCTTTTTTTATCAGTCAGAACAGGATAGATTAGATCTTCCATGTAGATTTTATGTTTTGTCATCTAGGAGATTTACGATCTTAGTTGCACCTACTGCATTCAATGAGGCAAAGCTATGTAAGAGTTGTCCTCTTGCAAGGTGTGAAACCGTACAGCATTATGCTTCTGAAACGCATCGAGCCCCAGAGGATGCATCAGCCAGAACGCAGCTCAGGTTTGCAGAAATTCCAAAGGCCAACAAAAGGCACATTGCAATGGCAAGGCTCAGACAGACCCTGCTGCTACCCTGAGGAGCTGGTCAGGAATTTCCCACCAAAACAGCAATTCCCATTGCGTGCCATGCTGGAGGAGCAGAGAGTAAAAAGCACAGTCTGCTTCCAAATGACTTATGGTTTATGTCTGAGTGACAGCACAAATGCAGGTGGGTCTGAGATAAGGAAACTGCAATGCAGGATTGCCTAGAACTAGAAAAAGAAATCATTTTTCTTGCCACGTGACAGTTTCTGCAGCTTAGGTGGGAATGAAGGGGGAGGTGAGTTTTGGTTTGGTTTTTCTGTTTGTGTTTTGGTTTGGTTCTTTGCTTTTGGGTTGTTTTTCTTTAATAATAAAAACCTCGTAACACCAAAGCGTATTATTGCTACTACTACTAGTTTGAGGCAAAGACTTGAACCTGTCTGTCTCCTATAGCAGGTAACTGCCTGAACGACGAGGCGCCCCCCTCTGTCACCAGTCGCTCTTGCTGCAGCTGGTTTTGTACCCGAGATAATCAGCTTGGCCACTGTGGAACTGCCCAGCAGAGCTGCTGCATTCCCGTTTGGGTTCACCTACCCAGACACACACACGCACGAGCTATATAGCGCACAGCGAGCACTGCGGGCCCACTGCAGGAACCTGCAGACACCTGCAAGAATATCGTCAGGGTTTATAAACATCCACAAATGCCAGTCCACGTCAAAATATATATATACTCTAATTCTAGCCAGAGAAAATTTCTAGGTAGAAAAAGGGGGTGCATCTGAAGAAGCCTTGATATATTAGCTTTAGTCACAGTGCTCATTTGGAACAAACCGACTTATTAAAAATCAGTTTGTTATTTCAAGCTGGCATGATTCAAAACAAACACCTTCCAGTAAGAAAATACCAGTCATTTAGAGTTTAAATATTGTTTCTATAAAACCCAATCATAGCAGTCAGTGTTTCAACTCAAACAGGAAGAGTAGCTGCCAAGTGCCTCACATGTTTTAGTCCACAACAGCACTGGAAACAGAATTCTACTTGCAGGAAACAAAACAATGCAAGTGCATTATTTCCTCTGTGGCTTTGTGTTTGTGAAAATTCCCAAAGCTCAGTATTTTGATCAGCTAGCTGGCACATCTTCCCCAGAAGGGTTAATGAAAGCATTAGAGCATGCTGGGGTTTTTTTTTTGGTTTTTTTTCTTTTTTTTTTTGCATTGCAGTGCCAACACTTCCTGTATAAGGGATGAAAATCATGACAACAGACAGTTGCAATGGGATGGACAGGTGTCCGATTACAGATAATATCCTCATTGTTTACTAAGCCACATCTGAGCTTCCTATAAATGGAGAGGTAAGGAAACCGGCTAAGCAGGTTGTAATTTAGAAAGACAGAACTTTGCTTAATGAGAAATCTTGACTCCACATTTAATCAAAATAAACTAGATTACGAGCAGTAGGGCAGTCTAGTGTGGAGTACGTGCTATTAATCATACATCAAATAAACTCTGGGAACTTTCTACTAAAAATCACCAGCAAGTTTATCAGAAATTTAATCAAAGTAAAGAGGAAGTATGTAGCTTAAAAATGTGCTACGTGAAACATTAAGGTTAAGTATAGCACCTGAAGCATCAACTATTATATATGCATGTAAAATAGATACATTAAGGGCACACCTTTCAAGAACATAGATATGATACATCAAAGTGAGATTTTTACATCTGTAAAGTAAAGGTAAGAGAAGTATCTCATGGGCTGTGAAACAAATCTCTTTTCTCAAAACCCGGTGAAATTGAGAGTACCTTAAGAGGCACCCCACTTATCACCCAGTTATTTAAAATCAGAAGCATAGCATTTGTACTTTATTTGGAAGACCAGTACCATTCTGAGCAGGACCTCATCATAATCTGATTTTAGAGTTACGCTCTTGCTTTGATGGATATGTTTCTTGAAACTACTGTCAGCACCCCAAACGCTGCAGGGGAGTAACGATTTTTATTTGGTTTCAGGCAGAAGTGAGATTTGTGTACATCATTCCCCTGACTAGACAGAAATAAATTAACCTATCGCAGTACTTGCGAGTCTACAAAATGAGCTTCCCTAAAACTGCTGATTCCCCATGTAAACACTGGCTATGTCTATCCCAAAGAAGCGCGTGTTATGGAAATACCTGCTAGCTCTGCAGCTAGAGGCAGTGCAATTGCTGAAGCTGGAGGGCAGCATGCAAAACACAGCCGTGCTGCTGCCAGCCCCGCACCGCGTCCCCTTGGATCTTCACTGCCAGGCCCTGCAGGTCATGCCAACCCATGGCACAGCCACGCGACGGACACCACTCATTGCTGTCCTGCACATCAGAGCTACAGTCACGGCAAAAGAATTCACTGCCTTTAACTCATTATAAATATTGCTGCTCTGCGGCTGTTTCGTTTTATCGTGGTTTTAAGTTAAATTTGGATTGATCAATAATTCTTGCTTAAAAGCAAGTATCTTCATACCTCACTGTCTCAAAATCATTTTAAGTGTTGAACTTGTGGCCACAGACCATAGAAGCGCTGCAGAAACTGAGTCTGTGAGGAGAGAGAAGCTCTAACTCTCAAAGCATGAATTTCTTTGAAAAACAGAGGCTCTGAAAGACCCACGTTTTCAAAATTCCACCTTATTAAACCACTTCCTCTGCCTTAATCACTGCAGCTGATCAAAACTCCCCTTATCTTCAGTTTTCATACAAGCTCTGACTCTGCCAAGGAACCCTCCTGGTTCTTTCTGCATAACTGAGGACTTTGGTCGTTAATTTATACTGCAGCAGATGCACCATCTTCTCTGTACAATTCCTCAAGTAAGGCTAACTGTAATTCCCATTGATGGAAAACACGTACGTAGATGCAGACATAGATGCTAAAGGTACTGCTCAAATCAGTCTCTTTATATAACGGAAGGATCATTTTCAATAACAATTCTAAGGCAGAAAAAAATGTTTATCATACGAATTAAGTACAACCCTTCTGTCTTCCACAGTGTTATTGTACTACAGCACTGTGCCTCACAAGCAACATGCAGCAAACTAACCCTCGATAGTACCCTGTTATCCTAATCTAGCTTTTTACACTGCCACTTTCTTATTAAAATCTACTTCTAAAGAGAACTTAGTGATTGAACAAGATAAGCATCTTTTTAATACAGAAATCCTTATAGCAATCCTGTACCAGGCGACTGTAGCAATGTGGAAAAAGCCAGTGGACGCACACCCTCCTCTGCCACCTACCTGCTGAACCAGAAGGGCTGTCTCTAAAGTGTGAGAAACAGCTTAATACATCTTCAATGATTTTTTTTGGCCTCCTCACTGAGACTCTTAACTCAGATGCCAGAGGTTATGCCTCTTTTTCTTCCATGAGTATCTCTTAAGGACCAAACTGAAGTCCTTGGCTTATTGTGTAAGTATGATGGCAATGGTGCATTTTGGTTATTATTCACCAGGGTCAGCTCTCAAGTGAGGGAAAAAGCTCTAAGTTCCTTTGCCAATTGCCAGATATATCAAGGACCCTTTTCACACATTGATTTTTTGGTATTATTTACTTTACAATAGTAGGAATATCCCTTTGCATGTTCCAGATATAAGAAAGCTAAAGTAGTAATCTATATGAGTGTAAGATAGGATATTGAACTAGATTCCCTGAAGCAGAAGTCACTGGCATAGAGGTAATATTTCAGAAGGATGGAATTGATTTCTGACCCAGTACTTCAGCATCCTGCATTCATGAGCTCATATTGGATGAAAACAAGTCGATACAGGAGGCATATGAGATTTAAAAGGCTATGAAGTACAGTAGGATAACAATGGATAATTTACACATGATGCTTAATAAGCAACTGCAGAAGCGCTAGGTTTTTATTTTTTGCCTACACCAAGTGTAATTTTTCTTTTCCTTTACAGTTACAAAGTAAACTTTAAAGGGTGATCTTGTTAAATATGAGGCAGGCCACTAGCTCATACTCATGCAAACCCTTCTGCTTTTAGTGTGACAGTAGGCTACCCAGCAGGACAGTGTCCTTCTGCTTGCAAGCACATCTCATTAGCCAGGAACAGTAGCAACTAAGGGGCACCCAAGTGAAAATCCGTAGTTTGCTTTTTTGCCCATTGCTGCGGCGTGGGGCAGTCTGACAGCTTCTTCCTCCGGGAGGGGCTGTATATCCTTCATTTGAAACATACCCCTTTAACGACCAGACAGCGTCCCCCTTGCTCAAAAGCCGTCGGGATGCTCTGCACCAAATCAATGCTTTCTTGAACTGAACCATGTGGTTTAGTATGAAAGAATACAGGTAGAAGAGGAACATTACTACAAGGCCACTTTATTACTTTCTGTGGTATTCAAGCCCGCTTCCGTTTCTGGTTCTCTTTCAGTACATCTTGATTACCAGCAATCTTTTCAATTTTATCTCAGTCTTTCCAGATTTATATCCAAGGAATACAGCAGAATTTGGCCTTGCTCCAACTTGTCAAAATAATCAAAATGTCTTTTCTGTCATAAAAATCTAAGTAATAAGACTGTTCTGAATAACTTCAGTTAATATTCAGCAATAACAGATTACTTGAAATAAAGTACCCAATCTTACATTAAAAAAATCTTCATTTTACCTCTTTAAGTAAGCCTATATACTAACAATGCCAAGTATTGTCAGGTTAAAATATGAGACAAATTAACCCTCATTAAGAAAATGCACCTGCAACACAGCCTACCAACTGTGAAAAAGCAACTGTTCGCCAGATTTGCATTCGTATTGTCTTCACTCCTCATTAAACAGCCCTGCTGAATTTTGCTGATCAGTCACTGGCTGCTGTATGTTCAGCAAGAGGCATCTCCTTGGAATCACAACGATTTTGCAAAATCAAATTATTTACTCAAAAAAAAGTTATCAGGCTTTAAAAGAAAAAAAAATCATCACTCCTTCCCCACTCCCCTCAAAAAAGAAAACCTTATGCAAGAAGTCTGGTTAGCTACAATGAATATTTTAAGTTAAAAGAATAACTTTTTAGAGTTTTGTTAGGGTTTATTTTTGAGTGAGAACCAAAAATACATAAAATACTAGATGAAAGTATGATTACAACTTAACATAAAGTGCCGTAAAAGTAAACAAGTCACAAACTCCAAGACCTAATCCTGACAGAAATGTTTTCAAACAGCTTTCACAAAGACAGATACAAAAGTTTTTTGTTGAATTAAACATTGCCCTGCACAGCATTCACTTTCATCAGTTTCTAAGGCATAAAGGTGCAAATAAAGTAATAAGAACAAAGGTGAAATAGCCTAGGATTTGCTTCTCATTTAAATTGTGCCATAAGCAGCATAACTAAAAGGATATTAGACCATTTAAGCACTTCCAACTATATAATCTGAATGACATTGTTACCTGTAATATATTTAAACACAACTAACTTGAAGAGATGCCAGTTGTTTGGGTTTTGGTGTTTTTTTTCTCTTTTTTCTTTTTCTTTTTTTTTTAAAAAAACTACATTTTGTATACATGAGGACCACTAAGTTTTTATTAATGGTTCAAAAAATATAGAATCAGGACCAGACCAAGTAATCAAGAAACATCGATATCAGACAACTTTGTGATGGATGCTGGGAGAAATTTGCTAAAAGTTCAACCAGCTTCTGTTGCACTATCCCCTTACAATGGTTTTTTCACAGGAAAATTCAAAAAGATTATTATCTTACAAGGGAGCCTCATCCCATTACACAAGGCTCTGGTCACACAGACCTACATGTTGCACGTGTAAGTTGAAGCACAGGAGCAGTTCCACAGATTTCAATGAGGGCAGAAATTAAAAAAGCATTTAACTCAGCTCTTTGCTTCTGCATCGTGTATCACTTGCGTACTTTAGTTTTCAACTTCATATTTAATTCAGAACTTTTAAAACACCATTTTTTGCGTATTCCTTCCCACCCCCAGCATGCTTTTCAACATTTGCTTATAGTTAAAATGTTAATTTCATCTGCTGGAGGGACTCACAAGAAAGATGCCTGCATTACTTTAAGTTTGCAAACTCTTTCAGCCTAAAAACGTGATTATTTGGTGAACAAATGGTCATCAGCATTTGAAACGTCACCAACAAACCCTCGCAGCCAGGTCTGAAATTGTGAAGCCATACAGAGCACACGCTTTGGGACAGGTGAGGGAGAGATGAGAGAAGTAAATGGAGGCTTGGCTACGATGACCAGCCCTCCCAGGCCAAGTCAAGGAACTGGCACACGTCAACATTCTGCAGATGGACAGCTTTGCGTACCTGGCTCATAGCACTTCCATTCCCTTGTTGCTAAATACTCAGCCAAAAATCAGCATCCTTCAGCCAAATTCACGCAGAGAGCACTTTCCAGTTGTACTAATTCTTCACAAGAGGCTCATTGCTTAAATCAGAGCCATCCCACTTAGCGTTTCAACCCAACAACAGTCACACAGTCACTTTCATTTCTGTGCTCTTCTGTATAACCGGCGTTAGGCTACTAGCTGGAATGATGTTGGCATAGACCCTTATAGACACGTGGCTCATAGGCATCACCATCCCATTCTCCGTTGGCTGCCCATCACAGAGGTCTGCTGCACCACTCAGCTTCACAGAACCCAAGCTCTGAAGCCACCTCTGGATATAAGCCTTCCCCTAATGTTGTCTAAGGTCTAATCTTGTGATTGACTAAGGAACCTTCCAAAAGCTTGATTTAGAAAGAACAGAAGGTTATCAGTTTTACATATGAATTACTACAGTGGGTCAGCAAGAATCCATTGAGACCAATACCCTCTCCATCAGTTTCCACTAATAGAAATTGAGGAAAATGAAAAGTGCACAATTGTGTGTAGTGGTATTTCTGATTGCCACTACCCACAGCTCAGGTATACCAGACTCAGCCTCTTGGTACCTCACAGGCTACTGTGGATTTTTGTTCTGTGCTTTCCACACACCATGTGAAACATGAAGTTGGCTTTTGGACAGACTGCTAAATATCTACGTTCATCTGGAAGCACACATACCTATGAGCATCTTCGACAAACACAACACAGAGCCTCCTTCGCTGACTACTACAGAAAAGATAATGCCCCACAGACGTCATTTGATTTCTTTGTGTGCATTTTCCCCATACAACTCATAGAATAATTAAACCAAAAGATTTAATACTCATGGATCGTTGTCTGGAAGCTGGAGGGGGTGGGTGGGTGTGGGTGTGTGTGTGTGGAAATCATTGCTCTTTGATTTTCAAACTATTCAACAAACCCTGCTCACCCTGAGTTCATCCATCAAATAAATGGTTAAGTTATATATTATCTAAGACAGACAAAGGAAAATTCTTATATAATTCTCCATCAAGAAGCGCTATGTCTTCCGCAGTCTTTAGATATATTATTCATGTACATCTCATATGGCAGAGTCACAAAGATAACGTACCAGGCATGAAAAATATATCACTGCTTATATGGTATATCTGTGCTGGAATCGAATGTGAGTCGTTTTTATTTAAACACAAGATATTATACATAGACATTTTATACCTCTATAGCTATATTGAGGTACTACGTTCACATAGCTAATAAGACTGTTGTTGCCATGTGTTAGTCCATTCCAAAGAACTTCCAGCTGATCTACAGCACATTATTTGGAAAAACTTCAGTCTTGATGTAAAACCTTCAAGTGATCACATCACCTGATTATTTCAGTGTTTAATTACCTGCATTAGTACAAATGTGTTTCCCTACATGATCATTTAGAAGCATACCAGTACAGACTGAAAAGAGAAGCCACCATGTGGATTTTTTTTCAACACAAATACACTCTTTTTGATGAGCTGCAAATGTATTTTCATGTTTCTAGAAGGCTGTAATTCTTGGCATACGTGTTTGCAGCTCTGTACTTGGCATTGCCAAGACACTGCCCTTCTTAGACCTGCAATCATCATATAAGTTAGCGCTGTCCTTTTCTTTGGAACAGGTATTTACAAAATCAGGTGCCACCGTGAATCTTAACAGCTTGCACTTCAAACATGAGGTGAACTACCTTGGTACTACCTCTTACAACAGAAATACAAACTGGACAATACCTATAAAAGAGAAGAATATGACTCATAACTTCACTTTACTTCAGCCAATTTGCTGTGCCACTCACCTTTAGCAGCCCTCCTTGGACAAGGTCACATACTAATTGATGCTACTCGTGTTACTTCGGGGCCTTCCCAAGTCCCTTTGATCTCTGTGCCTTCAGAGGTGGCATCAGACTATGTTTATCTAAACTGTATGACTCTAAAAATTATAATAGTGAAAATAATGCACCTAAGAATGGAGTAATCTCTTTTTTCTTGGCAGTCTTGAATTCAAGACTGGATGTTTTTCAAAAATGTTATGTCAGAGCCCAAACAGAAGTTATTGGCTTAATGCAGATGTTGATGGGCAAGGGTCCATTGGCTGTGTGGCACAAGACATCAGACTAAGCGATCAACAGTGCTTCACAAGACCTCTGATGAGGTATACCAGGAAGTCCTCACCATTACACCACACAAAGCAGAGAGGCTGTGGATAGCCCACACAATCTATGCTAAGAATACTGAAGTTAAAAGCAAGATATACTTTTTTTTGAAACTTTTCTATATCAATCAGTGAAGAAAAACTAACAGCAGAAGTCACACATAGGTGGTTGTCTCTGCCAAAAGGAAGGTCCTGTAAAGGCTGCCAAAGAGCAAAATAGCAAGAAGCAAGATGTCCGAAGACAGTGACAAAGATGTAAACAGATAAATACTCACAGACCTCTGAACTGACACAAAAATGAGTCTATACAAGTTCTTAAAAAGAAAAAAAAATAATCAACTGAACTATCAAGAAAATTGAATGAGAGGTCAGCCAAGTACCTTAGTACAAGAGAAATGCAGAGCTAACGGAGGGTCAGTACTGTGATGTTATGTCTCAAAGGACATTGACTGTTCACAGAAGTCTGACTTGTATCCAGTACCCCAAGGAGCTCTGTAAGCAGTAAAGCACACACTGCAGCTGAGTACCTGCTGATGGGCCAGTAGATACATCTCACTCCGCACATTCTCTTTACAAAATGCTGTCTTGGCGATCTCAGCTTAATAACCCTACTCTGTTTGGCAGCACCTATGGCAAGTAGCCCAGCAAAAAGTGGGAAAGAACTCGGAAAAAATGTTAACATAACAGAAAAACAGAGCTATAAAACCATTCATCTCATTCTCCCAACTGCCATGATGACCCTCTACACGTGTGTAGTTTGAATGTTTCCATTTCCCTACTGGAAAACCCAGACAGAGAAAAGCTGTTCTTTTGCAGAAGCCCAAGTGCCTGGTGTAGTTTCTGTTTATTCTGGAACTAATGTCCCTTTTTTCTAGTTGCTCTCCTTCTCCAGGACTCCCTCCACATGTGGAGACCTTTAGGCAACTCCACCTTTCTGGAAAGTCTTTAGGTGCCACAAATTGAATATTTGTATTGTGCAACTCGTGATCCCACAGAATCTGATTCTCGGGACAAAACGTTTCTGTAAGGAATGCAAATCCTCCACATTTTCCTGTTGAGATCACAGATCAGCAGTTTACCTTGGATTTGCAGCAGTACCAGTACTACTCTCCATTTCCCTTTGAAGTTGCCGTAGATTATATTGTTTCCTGATTTTTATTGAGACAGTATGGGTCATTCTCTTATTTATTATTCTTATTTCTTTCCTTAACCTTTTTTTAATACCATGACTGTTTTCATCATGAGAAAATGCAAATCTGTTCTGTTTACATAGCTTTTAGTCCGATTTGCCCCATCATGGCCTTTCCAAACTAATCTCCTGTTTGTGTTGGCTAAGAAGAATTTGAAAATCCTGTAAGTTACAAAACACAGCACTATGAAACGAATGACAGAACATACCATATTCAATCACTGCTGAGAACTAACTCTACTCACGATTATGTTGGTAGTCTGGGAAACTGTGCAAACACTGCAGTTTGAAAATTAGTAGTTTTTACATACCAAACCCATGCATGTGTGATCATCTGGACACAAACTTACCATGAAATGATTTGTTTCCCTTCACAAACTATTCCTTGCTGATATCCAAGAAAGATTCAAAGGTTGGGTTTTTGCTGGTTTTTTTTGGTTTGGTTTGGTTTTAATTTAATTTCTGGTTTCTCTTCTCTGAAGTGCTCTATCAAGCAGGAATCCCCATCTAGAACTGCAAGCTACATAGTCATCTCCCCCCCTGCTGTAACCCACAAGGCCTCATCGCAACCCTGCAATGAGTATTTGCTAGGGGTGAGCTAGTAAGGCCAGAATTACGAGTATGCTGCACCTACAGCCACAGCAGGTTTTAGATACCGCTTTTTCACGAAGTTAAGGCCATCAGTAGAGTAAGAATGTGAATTTTTGTGATGCTTCGTTTTAGCACCTCTTAGAAAGACACCTACAATATTCTGTACATGAAGTTCTTAGTGTCTCCACCTCACCCTTTGAATTTCACACTTCCAAAATTCTTTTTTGATGGAGGAAATGGCTTCAAATGTCATTGTTGTACAAAATTTAACTAATGGGGCAAATCATTAAGAACTTCTTGAGTGATCTGTCTGAATGGATCTTTGGCCTCAGAACAGGTTGTGGCTAGAAACTAGAAAAGGGACAAAAAAAGTGTTTATTCTTTATAACTTGAAAAGTAAAATAGGAAAAGCAGAGCTGGATAATGTAGTTCATGCTATTATTTCCAATGAAAACAGCTAAACAATAATTTAATAATCTTCTACGATTCATTTCTTTCTCTGCACAAGCAAAGAAACTGCTGAGCTTGATGTGAAGGTACAAAGTTACACGTTCGTGTCTTTTGGACCCTTGTGCCTTTTGACGAATCGCCAATAAGAAAACCATCCATGGCAATCCTGCTGTAGCGATCACACCCAAAGTAACAAAGATTTGATGCAGTTGTGAGAGCCTTCCCCACAAAACTTTACTGATAGCTTTTTCCAGAGGGCACAACAGTATTGCTCATTTCAAAAAAGCCAATGATGAAATAAAGCTTGTAGGTTATAAGAGCTCTGAAGCGACTGTAGAGTAAGATGATTATGTAAGAAATAGAACACTGAAGATGCTTAATTACATTGGCTCCATTCCTACAGCCTGCTCTGCTAAAAGGGGAGTAAATCACCTGAAAGGTACAAAAACACTATTAAGACACAGAACCACCACTCAATGACTGAAATCTGGACCTTTTTCTACCTTACGTCATCATCAATGACATTCTGACAGACGGCTGCCGTCTGACTCTACTGAGGCAAAGTTTCTTCAACACCAGCGTGTATTCCAACGCGGCAGGATTTGTTAAATAGCAACTAAGTTATCAAGAGTGCCACAATAATTAGCTATACATCACATTTTCCCCCAATACCTTACTGCAGAGCACCCCTGACATTCAGTAGGAGTTGGGGATTTTAGTATCTCAAGCACTTTTGAGAATATTAGTCTTCTTTCTGCCTGTATTCTTAATACGATCATAGAAGGTAAGAGGTCTTCACTGACAACGCTGTCCAGATTTCAAGTGTTCTATAGCGTTTAGGGAAGAGTTTTGAGTTGACATTTGCAAAAAAAAAGCTTGGGAGTTTAAACTTTTTTCAGAAGTTATTTGGCAGCTAAAAGCCTAAATCTAAAAGTCAGTATAACGTAAACACTATTGAATATTTCATCCATAGGTTGATAACATCCAAAGTTGGATTGGGAATACAATAAACTTTGAATTCATACTTGAAGGCTGAAGATATTTACTAAACAGATCTTGGCTAAGGACATTACTGAAATTAACAAAAATATACTAAGAGACACAGATTTAAATAATGTGATCAGAAATGAAATTGTGCAAGCCAACAGACATTATCCTGAAATAAAATTTCAGTGTTCACATGACCTTGTGTGTTGCTCCTAGGCTAATTGCCCTAGCTCTCAGTACAGAGATTGCTTATAGCAATAGACACTTTTAGCATATTCCAAGCTACAATTTGCAGGAGTAATTGCAGGACAGTAAATTGATAACAAAGAACAAATTAAGTAAAACATGCTAATAAGAAGACTCTTGCAGGGTAAAGCTCTCCCTAGCATTAACTAATAGCAGCAAGAACTGTTATCTGAGCCGCCTATAAGATGCCTTTATGTGTAATTATGCATTCATCAGTGCTGCAGGTAACAGAAAGCAGACTCTCAAAGCCTGCAAGTACCATAGAAAGTGTAGAATTATTATTACCAGTCTTCATAAACCTACCAAATGTGACACATTTGCTTTTTTTTTGTTGTTCTTTTGTTTGGTTGGTTTTACCCACCACTCGTATTATGCCTCATCATCATGCCTGACAAACTCTTAGCTTCTAAGAACCACATTTCTAACACAAGATTCAACCATTTCAGCTAGCGTTTGATTAAGGATTTGTCCCTAACCACAAAAAGTTGAACACTATATTTTGTTCTCACCTCTTTATCTGATATTAGGGAACAAATGACAGAAAGATCATAAGAATGTGAAGCGATAAAAGAGCAGGAAGTGTAGCTTGCAACAGGAAAACAGACAAGGATAGCCTGCTAGATACAGACATACTATCACATCTGTGCATTTACAGGTTGGCAGTGCAAAACTACGCGGTGAGGAATACTCTGGCCTTCGCTGTGGTGGATTTTTTTGTTCCTTCTTGCCCAAACCATTACGCTGCCTCTCTGTAGTCTCTGAGGATTATAATTGACAAAGATATCCAGATCTCTTTTCTCCCAGTTATTACTCCCTGCATTACTTTCCTGTTCCGACGCAGGGTTTCCAGTGAGCACAGCCCTGCATAAGAGAGGCGGCCCAGAACCACTGTGCACACCTTTACAGTGCAGGCTGGGAGTCAACAGACGCTCAGAGGATCCAGTCGGGTGCAGAAATCCATAGCCCAGTAACACACTAAGTCTGACATCAGGTTTCGGAACCTGTTACCTGTACGGCGAGAGGCAAACATAGGCTTCAGCTCATCAGGCATCCAGGGTGCTGAAAAGACTTGTGCGGGGAAAGGAGACACACTACCAGCAGCTCTGTACAGTGTTAAGCAAAATAGATCTAGGAGGAAAATATTTTTAATTGCAAGTGAAAATTCAGATTGCATCGTTTATGGGTTTGTGTCACACTGCTTTTTATTCTTCTCAGATACCCTCCTCACCTATGGTTTTATAGGTAAAAGCCCTAGAAGAATCAAACGCATGCTCTTTAGAAGCAGCAATAGCACCATCAACATAAAGAAAAAAGAAGTTGTAGGTAGAAATCTATGTAGTAACCATTAAACTAAAACTGGGGAAGCCTCTAAACAGACAAAAATTGTTTCAGATTATTAAGATTGCTTCTTAGCAAGATCACTACTGTTTTCTTTACCGACTCAGATAAGAATTTTCCAGCTAAATGGCTTCTGGGTTTTGGCCAGAGAAACAGAGTTTGGCCAAGACATTTCTACTGAAAGCCTAATGATTTCAACGGTACAAGTCTTCTCAGAAAGGGGATAAAAATTCTGATGCAAGAGTCATGCAAATGTGTGAGAAGTAATTTCCTTAGTCCAGGGAGACGAACTTCAGATGTAGAATACTTCAGTTGTTAACCACCAGCCAAATGGCTCTTCTCTTATGACCCACTTCAGGGTTTCTCCCGTCTCAGCCCTGTTTTCTAAAGGCTCACATTAAATATTAATTGGACCGGGGACTTGAATCAGGGTCTCTCACTTAGTATGCAAGTGCTATAATTGCTAGCCAAGTGCCGGTTAAGACCTGTCTTCTAGAGATCACTCTTCCATTCCAACACTAGAAGCCTGAAATCGTGCCATAGCAACGCGGTTTTTAAAATCTCAAAGTTTACAGATGCAAAGTAATATTTTCCTATTCATTGCAGTTTTTAAAGAAGTAGCAAAAGCACAAAGTTCTCTTTGCTTTCTAAGGGACAGCTCCACAGATAGGCAGGAATTTCACATTCCAGCTTCCAGCTAACAAGACCAAACGCTGGGCTCATCAGCGCTTCCTAAGGCACATCCCTTGCCAAACGGCAGCAGACGCTCCAGAACCCCCGGCACCACCATCGTCACTTTTGCCAGGTACATGATTGCACAAAACGGCATATGAAATTCTCCACAGGTTTCTAAACCATTAGAATAATTCAAATGGATATTCTGTGGTAAACTTTATATTATTATAGCTTTAACTGGATGCAGAATATGATTTGCTCTGGTAATTCACAACCCCAGTGTAGCAATTGTATAATGTAAAAAGAGAAGGGGGAGAAAAAAAATCAGCTCTTCACAGACCAGTTCACTCTAGCTTGCAGCAAGCACGTGGGCTTTTTTCCCCATTGTTTTTACTATGTAAGATGTTTCCACAAATCTGCAACCTCTTCAGACAATTCTTAAAAGCAAATAGTTTATTTATTTAATTATTAAGGTATTTATTTAATTGGTGGAGCTGAAATTTTTAGGATGGTGACTATTCCCGATTTGGATTACAGAGTGCCATATAAACTACAGGGTTCCACAATTATTTCCCCCCTTTCCCTCCCAAAAAAAAAAAAAATAAAAGAAAGCTCTATAGCAGGTTAACAATATGAAAGTACCAAAATATACATAAAGACAAACATTAACACTACTCAAAGAACACCAGCAATTATTCAATATCCCCAAAGAGTTCCCCACAGTTTGGTAGCTCATAATAGAAATAACCATACTCAAGTTTTGAAATTCTGATACTTTTTTTGTAAGTTGTGCACAAGCTTAAACTCATTCCTGTCTGGCAAAATATTTAAACAGTAAGCAGACCTCGATGTTGCTTGTTATCCAAGTTGCCTTAACACATACTTAACATTCTGGAATCTCATTCACAACACTGTCCCAACCGTGTTACGTTTTCAAAGTCCAAATGAATTTTCCAAGTCATCCCTGCTATATCTTACTGCCGTTAAGAGGAAGAGATACAGTATACCGTACAGTATGCAATCCTGTCCAAATGCCAAATAATTCCATTCATTGAATACTTTTTCAAAACTGAAAAGATCCAGCACAATCTCCTTATAGAAGAATCCAAATTACAGTATTTAGGAACCTTTGAAAAAACAGTTTGAACTTCATTAGAAAAGGACCATTGCAATTCTGGCTTCAGATCCCTGCCTTTCTTCTGAAAGCCTCCATTCCTCCCTTCCAAAACACAACATTTAGTCTGCAATTTAATTAGTGTCAGATAAGGCTAATAAAACAAAAGAATGTAGTGCCTACCTAATAGTGCAACCAAGGAAATCACCCTGTCGTTAACAAAAGACCCTTTGGGCAATTCATCCACCCTGTAGCACTAGAATGTGAAGCAATAGCACAGTAATATAACTAAGGAGAATCTTTCAGAAATTGTTCAGAAATTCTTACAGGAAGAATGGCATTTCATTATCAATTTTGATAGCAAGAACTCAATACAGTCATATCTCAAACGCTATAAATGCTTTTGAAGTAGCATCTTTCTGCAGACGTGACATCATGAGATGGGTATTCTTTGTCTCCGGGGGCTCAGGCAGACCATCCTGATGCATCAAGTCTTTACTTCCGCCAGCACTGCATTTGGGAACGTCCTGATGCCACCTGCCCAGTGGGAGGCTCATCTGCTGCCGGAGCGGTTGCTACGGGGCAGAACTGGTTTCCATCATAGGGACATGGGGGAAGGGAAGGTCTGGGCAATGGGCGACACGCTTCCTGCAAACCTGCCACAGCTCATCTGCAGCTTTCCTTATCAAGAGCTTAAAGAGCGGTTAAGAGGTGCCTCAGTTTCTTCAGGTGGCGCTGGAGAAGCACCCATCACATGAGGGCCTGGAGATGCTCTTTACGAGAGAATTTAAACCCTGAAAACTTGAAGTAGCAATAAGAAATTCAGAGCAAGAGCCACTTTGCTGGAAGCTTTCATAGAAAAGACAAAATGAAAAACTACAGGTGAACCTATAACTGAAGTAAAACCAATGTATGTTCTAACTGTAAAAAAAAAAATAATTAAAATTAAAACCAGAAAAAATTTCTGATGCTTGTAGACCACAAACAAAAACTAGCAAGATGAACACCGCTGAACGTAGAAGTAATATTTTCTGCCTTTTGGGTAACATCAAAGCTGAAATAAAGAATACAACTTCAGCTTTAGAATTTCTATACAAGTACTGAATTCTCCTGTTATGTATGAGCAAGTGTCACAGTTACAGATGTTTCTCCAGCCTCTTTATTCAAAGAGTTGTGTACCTGGGAACCACCTTTCAGCAGAGAAGGGGCCAAAAAGCAAACCTGAAAACCTTTAAAAGAAAAAATAACAATATTAAAGAAGCTCAAAAAGAAACACAAATAGGCTTCTATGACAATAGGGTTTGCCTTGAGTTTCAGAAGGATGAAGCTTTTTCCTTGCATTCGTTAAACACAATATTACAAAGTACTTTTTGGCACACAGTAGAAGTAATCCAGCTGCTTTTCATCCATTCAAAAGGTAAAAGCCCAATAGCATACAGCAATAATACAGGAAAGTGATATTGACTGATGGCACAATATACTAAATTCAGACAATGCCCTCATTTGGCCATATTCCATTCCTCTGACACAAAAAGTGAAGAGGGAGCCAAGGCAAAGGAATCATGAAGGACAAAGGACCCATTACTGTTTTTCTACTTTGTTAGCATGCAGGTGTGTACAATGGCAAACACCATTACTTCTGGATGACTCCAGATGTACCAGGATTCACCCAAAGTTTTTTTCCTACAGAGCTCTTCAGCACAAGTTTTCCCTCTCCTCATTCCCCACTCATCCTACTTCTCTTGCTCTTCAGTAGCTTCTTTAGAAGCCCATGTTGCTCTCCATTTAAGGAGAGTCTGTCAAAGCAGTCACAAGAGAGGTGTGTGGATTTTGTAACTTAAGAGGGAAAAAGAATTCTCAGGTTTTTTTAGAGAGTTCAACATCTCATAGAGGCACCAAATAACGTAGTTAGCATTGAGAGCATCAACACTGCAGTGGTACATGGTGGCTGCTTAACATTGAAAGTGAACCTATGTTCTTCTGTATCCAAAAAATCAACTTTTTTTCATTATTTTACATGCACAGAAATAAGTGTCATCCATTGTTTACTTTGAAAAACAAACACTTTTAGACTTTAGAATGGATGAAAGTCTAAAGAAAATACTGTGGAGTTAAGTTATTGCTCTTTAAAAGGAAATTCAATACAAGGGCAGATACCTAATTACTTTCAATCAGTCCTATATAAATATTAGACTATAAATTAGACTGTTTGAAAGTAATTCCTCTGCTTCCTGAGGTCTACTAAAAAATAAATTATAAGAAAATAGCACTCTGCCACAGCATAAAAGCCTTCATATTTTACCAGAGCTGAGATAATGAAAGATTCAGATGCTTTAAATTCTCCTCGAGAGTCAGAATCTTGGGAAATCCATATATAGACCCATATACAAGCTCCTTTATGTACTGATAACAGCCCTGCTGCATCTTCAGAGCACTATTTTACCAAGTTCAGTTTAGTACTCAAAAGCTCCTAGGAGAGGACAGGCCCCTTCTCCCCAGCTACTAGTGTTTTCAGGTAGGTCCTAAATTTAGAAGCCAGAGGAGTTCTGACAAGTTCTAACCTGGTCAGAATAGATCCAGGCCCTTGTTATTTCAGATGTGTCACTTAAGTGCTGAGGCATCGGTGACAGATGGAACAAGCTGCATCAAGAGAGTAGCAACTGAACTGCCAGTCTCCAGAGGGGTATTTAGCTACAGACAGGCACAGATGTAGCAGGAGACTTCAAGTACCATTTGCACCACAGCATGAATCTTCGTCTTGCAATGGATCTTAACGGAACTGACACTTGGCATCATGTCGTTCTCCAAAGACCTAGGTGTTCTCTCACACAAAGCGCTATAAATCTCCAGTAAGGGAAAGAACACATTTAATAATTAATCTCTACTGGGATTTTAACATTGGCCACTAGCAAACTCCGCAAAGTGTTAAAGATTGATCAACAAAACTGCCTTGTTGACAGGTGGATTTGCCCGAGCGATAGTTCAAGCAAAGATGCCTGCGTAACTCAGCTTAACATTTTTTTAACAAAGGTTTGGGTGAGTTCTGCAGTGGTAACAGTCAAAGAATATGCAGTTGTGCCCATATCTCCCCACCACTACCAATAAACCAGAAACAATTTGTTTCACTCTAAGCACATCCACACAACTTTTCTTTCTTACATGTAAACATTGCTTCATAGATACATCTACCGCACGGAGCTAAACCAAATGATTTCCTAGCTCTGATACCACTAAATGTTTTCTACGCAGCCAGGTGCTACATGACACGACATTCTAATTAAAGCTCCTTCAAGGATAGTTTCTGTGGCACAAGTGACATCCAACTGGTAGAGAGGTTCAAGGCTAGTTAGTACTGCACTTGTGTACCCCATATTCACACCACATATGCACACCGCTAGCCTGAGTTTCCCCTATAAGAACTGAGTAAGGCTGCATATTGAATCATTAGAGTCATAAATTACAGATCATCACAAATCAGCAGGTAAGATTATTTTCCCACCCATCATCCCTGCAGAACTGTACTCATCTTACACGCATCTCCTTTATCTACACAATAGCGTGTAGATAAACAAGAAAACAATCCTGTTCAAAGTTTAAATAGAGAGTCCTACAATGTCTTCTAAGAACTCTCCAGGAATGAACATAAGCTGTGATCATCCTTATTTAATTCCACCTGAAACTGCATACTTAAGTCATACGGATACTGAATTTGATCTAACAGCGTCCTGTTAAACAAACTAGAGGTTGAGAAGGTAGTTAAAACCACCCCTTTATAGCTCCTCATCAAACTATTGCCAGTTATTTTAATCACAGTTAATGATGTCTGGTATCAGGAGATTTTTTTTTTAATAATGTGCTGTCACCAAGACTAGAAATGAAGGAGCAATTTTATATTCTTGCTTAGGCTATAGAAGAAAAACAATATGCAAATAAGTTGTTAAAAATGTCAGTCTGTGTAACGCTCAACTTCAGAGAAAAGTCTATTGTATAACAAATATCCAAGAGAATTGCTAACTTTGTCCATCTCAATGAAAAATACTATTTCTAAATTAATCCAAATGTGTTCTGTACAAACAGCCTGTACAAATCACCTTGTTTTGGGATTACAGATGTAACAGTTAAAGTCAGGCAGAGCAGAATCTGTGCTCCTGCATTATAATAAAACCATTGTCTTAGAGGACAGAGAAGCTTTAATGCATTCTAATACTTCACCTATACATTCTTAAGAAAAGCACGCTGGTGTATGTTGGAATTCCTGTGTATTAGAAAGCTAAATACTCCCTTCCCACACCTTTCTTTTTTTTTTTTTTTTTTTTTTTTGAGACCCCTTCTTCCACCAGGCTACTTTTGGAAAACTACTTTTATTTATCTGGACTGCCAATCTAGATTTCTGTGCAACGATCACTTTCATTGTTACCAAGTGTCAGTCTCATCCCGTCATATCACATTGATAGTAAAATTCAAAGTGATTAGTATACCTAGATATGAAGGGAATATAAAGTGTAACTTCTCAGATAGTGCTGTGACAAGGTCTGTCCCATGCTAACAACTGAACACATTTACTAAAAACCTGCCTTGCTTAAACAGCAGCATCCTCAGTATTGGCCTTACAGCAGCATTGCAGTCCTCAATCTGCTTGGTTCATGGTTATGCCAAAATTTTCTCTTTTGATATTCTCACTAATTTCCAGCAAAATTACTCTCATTAACAAAGGTAAGAACACGCAAGTATTTGCAGAATCTGGACAGTAGGCTAAACTCATGGGATAGGAGCTGATTTTTTTTTTAATTAAGTGTCTGAACAGCACAGTGAAACCTCAATTAAGATCTCTAGATGTTGCAGCCATCCAAGTAATGAAGCCACAATGGTGATGTAGCTTGCCACGTGCAGTTGGCACGTTAGGTCCCAGCACACCAGTTAATAATTTTGATTTACAAGAACACACATGCTCACTACTGGGAAATGTCTTGAGCTGCTCTTACTCACTGAATGCTAGTCTGTGCACTCTACAGACTGTGGCAATATTCAAATTTCAAGTGAATTATCACACAGTAGCATTTTGGTCCATCTTCCCCAGCCCCACCTTCTCCCACACTCCATTCTCCACTTATTAGAAGTTAATTAAGCTCTGTCTCTGAAGCCGGCCTCTACTGTTCAAGCCCGAAATATGGCCAGGCAAAGTTTATGATAAAATCTAGACAAGCATTATCCATTTTTCACTAGAGTTACAAACCTCACACTCAAGCCATAATCTCTCCGGTTTGTGAATTTTTGAGTAAACTATGGTCAAGTGTCAAAGAAACCTGGATTAAAGCTGTCCTGAAATTCCAGTGCTTGGTAAGACTTCAGGTGTTTTTGGGTAGGAGGCACAGAACTAAATCAGAAGACACACACCTTTTTGATCCAGCAATTTTCCACCTGATTTTAGTTCATATAAAACCGTATCTAAAAATGAAAGTCTAGAACTATCTCAGTGAAACCAGGGAGGAAATACCTTTCCACAGATCAAGCAGACATCTGAAGACCTGCTTCCACAAAGCCCCATTAACCATATTAGGGTAGAAAATAACAGAGCCTTGCTGGGTAAATTGCTGCTGACAGTTGGAGCTTTTCCAATGAAAATGTCTTCTAAGCAATAGGGACATCTCAAATAAGGATATTGGAAATCCTGCTCTGAAACAGCTGCTATTTCTCATGTTATCACCCACTTGGGAACTCACGTCCTTGCACAAAACAGATTTTGCATAAGTAAGTCATGTAGCTGGGTCCGGAGCACGCAGAACTACAGAAAGCGACACACAGTCTAGTCTCAGATGTGCCCTGTTGGGCTTCCCCCTGAAAGAACCCTTGTCAGCCAAGGCTTCGGCATGAAGTTACCCACGGCCTGACATCACATACCCTATCATGATCTATGATGAACCTGTAAAGGGCTAAGTTCCTCTATTCCATCCCTCACCATTGCTTTTGTGCGCAATGGAATCTGGATAACAGTACAAACACCAGTCTCTGCAAAGCAGATAGGATTTTATCCTTTCTCAGGAAGCAATCACTATGAATACTGGCATGTTCTTCCCTCCATCATCCTGCAACCAGCTTTCAAACTAAAGTATGAAGCTTCCCATGACTGCTTGCATATTTTATATTTTACATTGCATATTTTATATTTATATTATATCCTTTCTTGGACTGAGTTAATATTTTCCCCTGCTTTTCTGGGTTAGCAGCCTTAGAAATTGTATTTAGCTCTTCTTATTATAGAGGCACAACAGAATGGAAGTCTCAATCCTGTTTCCCTCTCACCCACAGCTTAAACACAATTAACTTTTCATTTGATGCATTCTTCCTGTCTGCACTCATAATGCTCCCCCAGGAAATGAGAGCCAATAAGTCCTACACAAGAGCAGAGGAACAGGGTATGACCAAATATTGTATAATACTATATTATAGGCCTATGGGAAAAAAGTTAATTAAAGACCACAGATATCCTTTGGGAAAATGTTTAATATATTAGCTCTTGCAGCAGAACAATACAATATAAACAAATCCCTCCTCTTTGGAAACTGAATATATCACACATTTGGAGAAAAAAATAGCAAAATTCAATGCTGTTTTTATCAGTCATTGTCTACAAATATATCTAATAAGATGCACAAAGCACACACTTCCAGAATATTAACTTCAATAAACATGATTTCTACTGTGGCCTACATATCATCTTCCTGAATTGGGAAGCACCTTTGTACAGTTTAAGTTTTATGACAGAAATAACAATTAATAAGCATTTCTACATAGTTCCTAATGCTCAGTGAGCACGAGGACAGGCTCAAAGAAGGACCCTGGCTTCCGAACACTCCCTGAGTAGGAGCTTCGGGTGTCTGAACAAGTTGTATTTAGAGACTAATTTCAGAGGGTCTCTCTCCTTGCCTAAATCTCCCCAAAGGCATGTGCAACATTAATATTCTGCAAGGTGTTAACTTGGAAGGTCAAAGACTAAATGCTCCAGTAGCCACACATTTTATGCAGAAGAAAAGTGGAAGTTTATTGAATAGCTTGCTCATTAGTATACATCTCTTAAGGAACCAACCCAGTCTCCAAGGTAGTATTAAGCAAGCCTCATGGCTAGGTTTTCTTTTACTTGTGTTATTAAGTCCACTGGAGCAGATGTGAAATTTAAGCACCTGCAACAGGTTTACAGAAATGTTGGCATTTGCATTTGAGTGCAAATAGGATGTTTGCTTGAAAATGAAGTGCAATTTTTCTGCAACAGGTTCCAATAAAAGCCCAGCTAGGCTAATACCAATATCTCAACCAGTTTTGATGGGCCACAGGCACGTTGGTACCCAGTCTCCTTGGACCTCCGACTACCCTCAACAGAATGAAAAGTGCTCAGAATTGCTGTGGACAAACCTGTGCTTGCTTTGCTCTGAACTGGTGGATCACGTGAGAAGAAGTCCCTAAGCATGCAGACTATGGCCAGCATGTTTGATGACACGAGAGAAAGTACTTAATACAAACAGCAAAACAGGGATAACATGATTTGCTGTGGGGTCTGAGACTCGGCCTGGTGGGATACAGTCCCTTGCTTCCTGCACAGCCCGAGTATCCCAGGAATCACTGGTCACTGGGCCAGTAGCTATGTCTGACACACAGGTCCCAACCAGGGGGAAAAAAAATACACGATCAAAAGTTGGCAGCACAGCAGAGACCCGTGAGGCTGGGATCCACAGCTACACGCATCTGCTCCCAGCCTTGGGCAGGGCACAGAACACACCAGCAGTTCACAGTCTTTACATTTCACCCTAAGTTTCAAAATTCAAGGCAGAAACATTGATCTAGAAGCTGAACCATGAAGCTGTGTATTGAATGCAAGTGAAAAACAAATACAGTTGGAAAATGGCTACATATAGACAGTTGAACCATAGGCTTTCTTTTTAATTGACACATTTTAAGTTCATATGTAACATGCAGCTTATTGTTGTTCTTACTTAACGAGGACACTGACACTTACTGAGTCTTGCCATCAAAATTAAGTAATGTGTACAGCTTCCCCCCCACCCACTCATACCTATACTTGTTTTCACCAGCACACCTTAGAACATTTTATTTCAATAGGTATTCTAGAGAGGAAGAAGGACGACATGGCCCACCAGGCTACTGCCAAAGCTGTCACAGCTGTCCAAATGACAAGCCAGGGCCGTATCCTGTAGGCAATGTTGCCAGCTCCAATAAAGAGGTCATCCCCTGACTGGAGCACTCATGGGACTACAAGCAGCAAGAGCCAGATCAGCTCAAAGGAATATATCCTATATCCTCCTTGGTATTTGTTTTGGGACTTTTTTTTTTTTTTTTTTTTTAAACAGAACTACCCACACGCAAACTCTTTATAATCATACCTATGTTCTTTTACTGCTTCTTACAACTACAACTCAGCCACCCACAAACTGAAGCAAGAGTAATTTGTCTTGCAAGGTTTATTGGCGGGATACGCAGGAAAACAGACACAGCCTCTGTGCTAAAAGTAAGCGTGTATATCCACTATGTTTAAAGTTTTGACTTTAAGCTTTAGCTATAAGCTCCTCTCTGAATAGAGCTATTGTACCTACGATTTATCAGGCAACATATTGCTATTTACTTTTGTAATTACGAGCACCTTTTCCAACAACACTGAAATGATTGTTTCTCAAAAATAACCTCACATGAAAAGAGTAATAAGCACAAAGTGATGTTTCATTAAGAAAACTAATTTTTCTTAGCAGTTCCATCAGACTTAAGTAGCATCTTCAGTATATGCGTGTGTACATGTGTAATGTGTCAGATTTGTCAGCTTTTGATGGATGTTTTCACTCTCAGTGTTATTATTACTCTTATACAGTAATACTGGCAACAGGGACCTATAGTTTATTAAACCTTGTGTTGCATCTGCCACAATGCCCTGGGGCTGGAGTAGAGTCATCTATTCCAAACACTACTTCTTGCAATTATGCTTGATTATGAAATGTATATGTTCAGGACCACTCACATTTGACTGCTGCTCTTCAGAGGTTTTCTTCTGATGGGCCATGCTTGAGCTCCCACACACTTAACGGGATTACACAGATCACTAGAAGTGAAACACACAGTAAGAGTTACATTAATATAGCTAACAGTGGATTAAAATATCAACGGTAACAGACAACACCGTGGCTTTGAAACTTTTTGGTGATGTGTTTGAGAGGCAGCAGGTTAAAAACTTAACTTGGTACTGAAGTTACAGTGTGGCAACACACCGCCAGCGTGGCAGTGCCAGGCTAGCAGTCCAGCTGCCCTCTGCGCCATCCAGCCTGCACATCCCTCCCACAGCCAGCAGCATCCCCCTTCACCAGGACCAAGTACCGGAGAAGAGTCTAATGAGATAAAGCCCGAGGTTTTCCGCAGCACATCAATCTCACATAGCGAGTGCACGTTTGCAGAAAACACACACACTTGACAAGCACAAACTGAAAAAGGGGAGGGATCATGTCTGCCATTCACGTCAAGTGACATACCTCCAAGAGCAGACCAGCGAAGAAAGAATATATTGACTTTCCTGGCAGCTGCATTGCTGACCATATATACCATAAAGCCAACTTCTTCCAATAGAGCACGCACTTGAGGTGCCCTTGGGACTCAAGAACGAGGAGCACAAAACAACCTGCCGAGTATCAGCACAAGGCACAGCATGAAAACTACGCGCTGAGTGGTCCTACAAGAAATAAGGCAAGAGCACTCACTGCTCCACAGAACAATTAGCTTCAAAATGCAGAGTAAACAGAACAACCAAGAAGGGAAGTCAGCCCATCTGCAGGGTCATGGAGCTGCTTTGCAGCAGCAGACAGAATGCGCTCACTCCTCACTGAATCTGGCAGTTTAGCCTGAAAGAAGAGAGCTCTGTATGAAAACCAGTAATCTGAAATACTGTGTACAAGTTTCTTTTATTCACAGCAAAGTTCCTACAAGCCAAACTGCAAGAACAGGAAAGAAAGGAACTAAATGACAATATTTGCTTTCATCAAGCCAGAAAGCTCCTCGCCACAAGCTAGGTAAGCTTATACACCAGGTCCAGCAAAGAATCAGCACAAGCCAGAGACAAAAAACAAGCATCTGCCACTATCAAATTTTGTCAAGTTATGCTTAAGGGTTGATTGATGCACTTTTAACATCAAATAACATTAAGCTTGTAAGCTCTGAGATACAGTCATCATTCATCAGTTAAGCTTAGATTTTCAAATCACCCAGTGTGAGATTAATATGGAAGCTGTCAAGATGTCTTTGTGTAATTGTTGTTCTGCACCAATTAGGAAGTAAGTTTACATTATTTGCTAAAAAGCTAGACAATTGCTAAGCCTGTTACTAATAATAAATTAAGTTTCTTCTTTAACAAATTGTTAATCTTGAATTCAGACACTTGCATAGATATATTTACATTTTTCTGAATATGTTTGCCTTATTTGAAGGCAATGAGTTTGTGTATATTAGAGATGAAATAACTCAAACTTTGTGCTCAGAAAAATTAAAAAAGTGTACTCTGTAGTATCAGAAGGATCATAGTTGCCTAAAAATAAATATAATAATTAAATACAGTCATACCAACAGACAAGCAAAGATGGTCTAAAAAATATCAAGAGACTGAAAGCATAAATCATGATTACAACCCATATAATCTTTGACCTACACACAAGCTACAAGGTTCAAAGGTGGCATTGCATTATGTATTTATTGCTTGCCTAAGCCATTATTCACCAGTCTTCGTTTTAAGAGGTAGGTATGATAGGAGTCTCATACGGGGAAGAATACATCATAAAATCTTCCATATAAAGGATGGTACAGCTAATTTATCTTGTGTTGCCCTCTTCTCAATTTATGGCATGGCAGCCTTCTACAAAAATTAAGATTCACAATGCAATGCAAGAACAGAACAAAGTGCAACCATCCCCAGAGCAGCCTTTGCATTCACCATAGTCCACAGAAGATCCGCTCATCCTATTGATGAATCAAAAAAGGCATATTATACCATAAGGACAGCAGAGACATGAGCAACAAAGCACAAAGCTATTCCAATGCCTGTACACCATAAACTGACACATCCACAGTGATTAACAGGGGTCTGAAGCAACCAATCTGGCCCCTTGAACACGAGGATGAGGTTGCCTAGCACTCCCGTTAGCACCTGCTGGTACATCACAGCAAATACACCCCAAATCACATCCAAGTTCTTAACCACGAGCTCTCTGCTACCTTGTTCCCTTTCTCCTGTGCATTTCTGACAGTACCCTGCTTTCAGTGAACAGACTCCAGCAAGGCTTAAGTTTCCTATATACTGATAGAGAATCCATGAGCAGTGTAGCGATTTTGACAGCCCTGCACTAGTTTTGCACATTTGTTCCACAGCTCTGAAGGTCTCAAAGGCCTGTGCTGGCCCTCGCTAGGCCACGCTGGAGAAGTTACACCTCTGGGATGTGTAAGAGCAGTGCAAGATCAAGAGTAGCTCTTCACAGCACACATACAGATCTAGAAAGGCTAGAAAGGCAGGAACTCTATTAGATCCAATTCCAACACGGAATCCTATTCCTGATTCATTTAAAGTAAATCCCTAATGAGAGGGTCATGCTTGCTGAAGGAAATCCGTGATGACGCTCCCCAAACAGAATTGTTTGCATTCCTTGAAATCAACAGCAGTGCTATATTCGCCTTTTGCTAACTGCTTTGAAGGGCTGGCATCTTGGCTGGTGACATACCCACCCAGCCAACAAAGGTTTGTCCCTTAACAAGGCTTGTGAAATGCCAAGGCCAACTCTCCTTTTCTCTACTGACCACAAGAAACTTCTTACGACCCATTTTACATAGGAAGAATGAGACTACTTTTTTGACTACATTGCGTGGAACCCAGGGTTAGTTTAATTGCCTAAAGCCAAGGAGTTGTGTCTTACTAGGAAAAACTAGATCCTAACCATTCCTTTGCCAATACCCCAGCTTTTTCAGTAATACAGGAAAACCACGTATCAGACACCTTAATGCAAAATGATCATAAAGAATGCAAAAACCATTGCAACTTATGCATGAATGCGCATTCGGTTTCTTCTGTATTCAGGTCCAACAGAAGAAGCAGTTTCTGTAAAAATGAGTTTTGTTGCATGGTTCCTGGCATCATTATCTAACATGCCCTCAGGCGGTTATTTGTAGTATTTACATTTTTTACCAACTTATCAAGAGAAAATCCAATTGTTCCTAATGACAGTCACACTGTGTGTCTTCCATTCCCACGTATAGGGAAGCTTTTATTATCCATTTGTAGTAATTAAGGCACTGATGTTATATGGTTCCATAAAGCCAGCTTCATTAAGCAAACCAAGGCTTTTTTTCCTTCCAAACTTACAACTGAAAAAATATTTTAAACTAAATGCTCAATTGTAGCACAGTTTGAAGAACAAACCAGTACTGGCAAATCTAAAGTATTCTTAGAATTGGAAAAAATATAAACACAGTCTGTAAAATAACTTTTTCTAGCATTAGCTAGAAAGAAGCAAAATAGTTAGCTAGCCGAAAACATCAGAGAGAGAGTGTTTGACAATGTCTGTGTCTCTGTATTTGAGCTTTTCTGGTAAAATGGTTAAGCAAACTGCTTTTTACAAGTTCAAGGCCACATATTACCAGAGGAGGGGAGCCTTCCACACCCTTTCAGAGACTTCACATCATTTGTTTCTGATAGATTAAATAGAACATTGGACAAGTGACCAGGAGGTGCTGCTGCAGCCAAATGCCACTGCTTTTACCAGAGACCTATCAAACAGTAATTCTATTGAATGACCATAAGGTTAGCAACCAAATAACTCAACCAAGTTCTTTAAAAAACAAAGTAAAGCAACACAGTAAACCAAAAAACCCCTCTGTGAAACACACATTGGCGAGGTTTCATTACTGAGCTTCCTGCCTGACAAAGTCCATTGGTCATACACCAGAACATCTCTCACACGGCTGTTCTTGAACAATTTTGCTGGGCTCATACGATACAGCGTGTCGCGTTCCTTTGGGACATGCAACACTCTGGAGCCTCATCAGCAACGTTTCTCACTGATTCCACCTACAGCAACAAAGCCTCAGCTGTCATCCTTTCCAATTACAGTGCTAAGCAAGTTCTCAGAGCAAGGTGGAGAACCAGGATGGGAACCAAGTACCTGCATTAAGCAAGGACAATGAAATCCACTGCTGCCAGTCAGATCAGCTAGAAGCCAATGTAGATATGCCCAAGTTAACTATCAAGTCAGGACCTTAAACGCCCAAACACAGGACACATGCCTCTGCCACAACACATCTGTCAGTACTTCAGAGGACTAACAGGATTCCAGCACATCATCACCACGAGATCCTCAGAGAGGCTACACAAAATCCCAAAGCCAGTGAAGTCCATGGGAACGCTTGCGTTAAACTTCAGGTTCATGCCACATCTTCGCGATTCTCTGTATAAGCACTGCACAGCCACAGAACTTCATGCAAACATAAAATTAATTTCGTTACTTCTTACTTCTGTGGAGGACACCCAGACCACCAGCATTCCTCCAGAAGAACACAGATCTTTGTCTCTTGAAATGCCATCTCACGCTACATCAAGTCCTATTGAATGTTCTCTCTTTGCAGTGCTATAGTTATCCGCTGCAACACATGTGAAATTAGGCCTGGGATACTTTACAAGTATTTTCTTCCCCCAGACAGGACGCAAAACTAATTTTATTCCTCTGCAAGTCCCTCCTGTAAGCACACATACAATTCCAAACAACGGTCACAGTGACTTTTTTCTTGCAGCCGAAGAAAGGGGGAGTTAAAGTCTTCTCATGGCATAGAGTTTAAATGAAATATTTTAAAGAGGTGCCTCACTGGAACTGTACAAAGTTTTTGTAAAAGTGACCAAATCCTAGCAAGTTTGGATTTCAGTGTAATATGTAAAACTTGGACTGTGTTTTCTGAAGTTTGCAAATCTTCAGGCAGATTTGGGCTTTAGTTCAAACAGGTCTGGCCTGACTTATATTTTGTTTGAAATTATGCCCAAAACTATGATTAAGTAAGGTTTTCACCAAAACCTTCAATTCAACTCAATGGAGCAGTCTCATTTTTTCTAGCAAGATGAGTCCTAATGTATTCACTCTACAAAAGGAAGCAGGTGCAAAAAGAGCTTTTCCACAGTATACTGAGATGACCAAAAAAAGAGAACCCAAAGACAATGAAGTGTAACACAGCACTCAGCCCAAGTGTCAAGACGCTCACTATGAAGCAAGATGGAGTATACACAGAGGACTAACTCTGTGCTAACTCCCACTATGAATAATCAGACACAACGTACATAACTACTGAACATCTCAGTGCATTGTACCAAGGCAGCACACACCATTTCCCCCAAACGCAGATAAATGATCTTAATTACTCCAGCACAAGAAACTAGGGAGTTTAGCCTCAGCAACCAAACTGAGAGACAATACACTTAAACACCCATGTAGTCCATTCAATCCTGGTCAGAGGGATGGACGGGCAAGAAACGAGCCACACAGCACAGACCTGCAACGAGATCAGCCTCTACAACAAGCTTCTGTGTTCCTCTCTACAATATAAGGGCTAAACCTGTGGGGTACACGCTGGGAATTAAGTATACAACTAAGTCATTTTCTGGATAGGAAGGTGGCTCAGGACTAAGAGCACCTTTTATTGCACCTCAGCTTCAATACTGTTGCAATTCCAGACAAGGACTTCCACAGCAATTAGAATCATAAAATTTGGTCTCAAAAAAAATTCATCTCCATAGGTGAGAAAAGCTTGCAGTACAAAACAGAATCCACGTCAGAATCAATATGCTAAAGATTCTGAGGTATATCCAGTATAAAAATGAGTATTTAAAGCTTAATTGCTGCATGCTTCCTAAGGAAGATGCCAAGGTTTGCATGAAGAAGAGTCGATATAGTTCTTCTAATATTTCAGTTGTAGTACAGTGAACATCTTTTCTAACCTCCAGAAAGCCGTTTGGCAGAGGGGGGAGTCAGTCTTGTTTCTACCTGCTCACATTTCTCAGTGTGGACATTCCCCTTTGCAAAAGGCTTAAGAGTTCACATTAACAGTGCACTACCCCACAGTCATTATCCGCACCCCCAGCCCCACTGACACCCTGGGCTGGGTGCACAGATCCAGCTCTCACAGGAAGAGAGATGGGAGCATCATTCTTTCTCCCTTTACAAACAGGCAGGTGATTTTTATTTATTTTTAAACCAGCCTTCACTTTAAATATTTATGTACTGGGTCCTGATTGAGTCACATCTTTGTAAGGAAGAAAAGAAACATGCTAATTCTTAAACCAGAGATAAAAATCCCACCTGCTTTGCCTCAAATGCTCAGCATGGCATCGCCAGTAACAGTACATACGAACATAACCACTCAAATTATTTGCTATAATGGTGCCACCCTATAGTTCCCAGCAGAATTGGAATTGCTGAATGCTACAGTCTCTACAAGGAGAGAAACGCAAGTGTGTTGCTTATGTGAAAATTCACTAGGTTTCTGCTCTCAAGGGAATAGTTTCCTCCTGTGATAATGCTGAACAAAAAACACATTGAGCTTTAGGACTGGTGAAAATAAAATTGGTGTGAATAAATGGTTATTTATATAAAAATGCACAGTCACAACATCTACTACATATATAAGACCATAAAATTTAACTGTCTCACTACATTGCTATAGCATACTTGTGAAAGCTATTGTCCATTTGTGGTCACACATATTTGTCCTAATCATCTACGAGGCTCACTGCCTGAGCAGCGTATTTCAGTATTTAATGGAAAATGAGAACTGCCTTAGGAATAAGCTGTCACTTGTAGTACTTGCAGTGAGAAGACCCGCTCAGTTCCTTGGAATGCTGTTTGTTTCCCCCTTGCATTTGAAGACTACATTTCCCAGTCATCACTTGCAAGAATTTAGAACAAAGGAAACAGGCGCTGGCAGAAAATGGCTTTAGTTTAGTTTTCACTGACTGGCCTCCCATGCAAGTCATTGCTCCTCCTCTTCCTCACAATTTGCTTCAACTGAAAATTCCTCAGAGGTACCGCTCATGCTAGAGATGATTCAGATGTTATGAGGCAATCTACATTGGAAATGCAAGGTAATGCTTTTATAAGCATGATAATGACACAGACTGTTGCTTTAACATGACACAAGGGCTTAACATTATTTTTAATAAAGGTTCTGGTTTCTTGTTATTTTCTAGGAAAACAGTATCAATTTAAAAGGCAGAAATGGGAAAATCAGTATGGCATAACTTGCCATCTACAACTGAAATGTATTATAAAACCTTCCTTCAATTTCAGAGTCACTATTAGAAAAATATAATTTACACAGAAGTTTCCAGAAGGCTTAAGATTAGCACGACAGTTTCACGGAGAGAGGTAAAATGCTTCTGACAAGTTTCTCTGCTAGAACTTGATTCAGCAAAGCGCTTCAGCATATGCTCACGAGCTCTGCTGAATCAGAGCCCAGAAGTGACACCCCTCGTGACAGCTTCCTTATAACTGTTAGAAGTTATAAAACCCTCTTGCGGGGACCTCTCCCCTCCCTCAGCCCCTCACACACATGATGGAACAGACATATGGCATGACGTGTCCCTGCAGTGCTGGGGGACTTGGATCCCACTGGAGGACAGCATCTATCCGCAAGGGGCACACGGCAGCAGATGCACATGGCTCTTCCCCTGTATTCGGATCCAGCACAAACAGCTGAAAACTAACAAAATAGTTACTGCTAAGTAAGGATTATGGTGTTACTGTTTAAAAATCCCTAAACAACTGCCTTAGAAATAGAAGCTGTCTAATTCTTTCTTGATAGCATTTCAGTAACACTGTACTGGTGCCTACCCCACTGAACGCTGACAGAACTGGTTATTTTGACAGTCATAAAGAGAGAATTGAGCTAGCTGTGTAGCGACTGCAAATTATTCACATTCTCTGTTGTATTATCTACTGCAAGTACATGCAGTTCATCTGGTGGAACAGACCCCCAAGAATTTGTGAAGTGTGCCACGGTGTTCAAATGAATCAGCCCTAGTATCTGAATTTTTCATGTAAAAAATTCCCTATTGAGACAAACATTGCCTGTGAACTCTCTGCTGCTCATGCCCCTAGAAAGATTCAGGTTTTCCTCTGTCTCTCCCCCTCTCACTTCTGTCATCCCAACAGTCAGTTCTCTCCAGTAGGTTACTTCCACAAAGTGAAACTGTTAGGTGTGACAAACACTCTCCTGCAACACCCCGCTGTGCGCACAGGATGTGGTTCTTCCCTCCAAGCTGTGCGCCACCCTCCCTCCATGAGCCCAGTACACTGGAAAGCAGACGGGGCAGGTTTATATTCGCGACTGCTGCCGGCTGCTTTGATCCTAGGCACCCAGCTCCATAAACATCCCATAACTCTGGCTTTGCAGTTGTCCTGAAGGTATGTGAAACAACCTGCCCCAGAGCAGCTTCTCTGCCTTTCAGGTGGGAGTTTACCACTCCTCTGTGTGAGCCCCCCCACCCCAGCAGGGCCAGCGGCAGGGCATCCCACCAGAGCATCCCACCAGAGCACGGCTGCTCTGGGCCCTCCCATGGAAGCCACCCCATGCGCCCCACCGCAGCCCCAGTAAGGCTGGCTGTAGCACTCCTGCTCCCCAGCACCCCTCACTGGCAGTCACAACGCTGGGGTCAGAAGTTTTTAGGCGAGACTGATACAGTGTTTGTAAGTGATAGAACTGATTTTTAGAGTCTGCTTCCCAAAGAGCAAAACCAAAGGCTGTTGGGAGATGTGCTTTACATTCCCCAAAGCAAGACTTTTAAAAAAACCTCACTCTATTGATCAAGTAGTTAACCATCAAATACCACATTTTACAGTCTAAAAGGGGTGATTTATAAAGAGATCTACAGAAACTATAAGAGGAAATAATACCATGACCTATTGTTTAACATTGGCAAGTCAACACACGTAATACTTGTTTAAAGCCTCAGCTCATTCAGTTCCTGACAGTAGCCCTTACTGAGTGGCTGAAGCCCTCATGCAGGCTGGACTCTCATTCCCCACCACTATCCCTTAATACCTGTCCAGATATAGCACTCTTTTTGTGCTATCATTTTAATGGAATACTAAAAACATAACAGTTCACTGAATACATGATTTACTATAACACATAAAATAAAATGACAATAAAGTCATACACATAAATTAACCGAGAAGCCCCGTAATCTGGTCTGTACCAACGCTGTATTTTCTCTCATGTCAATGTCTCATTCTTTACCTTCTTTGAAGTACAATAAGTTACCATTATTGGTTAATATTTATATTCAGTTCTGCAGTGTCAAGATACTGACAGTTCATATAAGTCTTCCAAAAAACTTTTCCATCTTTCCAAGACAACACAAATATTTATCATATATGTCTTTCTGAAGCCTTATGCCTTTTTGGGAATGAGTTTTAGGATTATCTTTTTTTCTTGTCTCAGCAACCCTTAGCTAAGAAAACTAGAACAAATTAGGACTCTGGTAGCCACATACACACAGCTAAAATCAATAGCTTTAGTTTTCACATTTAAACCTACAATTTTCATCTGACAGGCTCAGCAGGTTTTAATGCACACAACAATTTACTTTTACTGTTTTAATTGTTTTTAGTCAATCACTTTTATTGCTTCTCTGCATCTGACTAAACAAATTAATAGAGCTATGTTCATAAATGATTACTTTGTGAAATGGCTTGATAGATACATTTGCCAGTTTCACCTTCAGTTACTGCCAACATTAGTGATATTTATACCAAAAGGTACATTTATCCAGGTTTTATAATTAAGTGAGCAACAGGAACAGCAATAGCCAAACACTGCCCCCCCCAACTTATTTCATGAGCTCCATCGTATCAAATTTCATTTTTCTAACAATGTTTTCCCCCCCCAGGCCAACTGAAAACAGCAAGATCTGCCTGCATAGTTGGCTGAAAAACCCCTTTCTGGATCACAGAAAGTCAGTCTGCTCCTGCCCAGATTCTTACATGGTCTTTTGGTTGAGGAAAAACCATACAAAGGGTATATAACTAAATGGTGAGAATGACATTGTTACAGGGCACGAGCCCTGGATCAAATTCCCTGTTTTGCCCCTTTAGACAAGGGCAGCGAGAGCTCAAACTCCAGAAGAGACTTAGGGCTCCCTCCTTGTCCCCGCCCAACTCCGCTTCTTGGCCAGACAGGAGGTGGGTCAGGTACAGGAACGTTACCTTGAACACAACACGCAGCAGTACCTCTTCCCTTCAGCAGAAGCATACACGGTCAAAGTTGGAAAATTTACTAGTTTGCTAATCAAAAACACGATACAGTTGCCACAAAATTGGGAATACCAAGAAGGCCCACCTTTACGAATGCCAGTAAGGATCAGCCTTCACTGACACAGCCTTTCCCGTGCTATGCACAGATCTCAGGATCCAAAATAAGACATTATGGGCTTTCATAACAGTTACTAAATCAAGACACAGGAATACAACTCTGCGGTTTAGTCCTTCCCCAGTCAAGGCATCAGGTGAGCTGAGACTACTGCGAAAACTACTGTGAATTAATTGAGAGCACAAGTTGCCTTCAGATACTCCTTCCATACACATCATGCGGCTTGACCCAACAGGCATTTTCCAAGCAAACCAGACACACACCAGCAACGCTCTTCCACGCAAAAGGTGGTGCATGTACTCACTGAAGCAAGAGATTCCGATTCACTGAATGAAACCCAGGGTTAATTTGATAGATCTTCAGCTCTTCTGCCCAAATTTAGAAGAATGAGGTTCACCTGACCAAAGAGAACACAGATTTCCCACACACAAGAGACACCTCACCACAACTGGAGGCCCTTAGCTACAAGGACCTTCACCCAAGGTGCTCAAAACCCTGGACTCTCAATCTTCTTCCTAAATTCCTATTTTATCAGTTTACCTAATGGGAGAAAACATCGTAGAAACAGAAGCTAAAGTCAAAGCCTCTTTCTCACAGGCTCCACAGCCAGGCTCCCCCTGGCAAGAAACACTAGAATGCTTTTCTTCAGTGTGTTTTAAGAGGTAGGCTGGAGACTGTCACTGAGAGTGGCCTCCAGCCAGCGCTCAAGTCTTTCAGTAAGATCAGGGTTCGAACATCCTTACAGCCAGGGAAAAGAACTTTTCTTCTACCTTCTGGACACGTTGTTTAATCTAACCATTAGAAAAGCTCAAGTATTGCACAAGATACACCCTCCTTAGAAAGGGGGAGGCTTTGGTTTTGATCCAATCAGACAAGGGAAGCCCAAATCCAATTCTTCCACCTCCTAGATGGGACCATCATCTTCAATCTTTCCTTCTCCAGTTACAGGACCACCTTAAAGATCTCCCTCCTTCTGCTGTACCCTGGCATTAAGTTGTTTGAAACCAACGAGGAGTGAGGTGCCCATCTCCCAGCAAGACACCAGGCCACCAACACTAAGTGGAGGAGGGTGCTTCCTCCTCCCTGCGCGTACGGCCCATGGAAGGGGAGTACCACAGCCTCCCTAGCCTCCACATGGGTTAAGTCACAATTAGGTGCTGCGAGGGCCCGCCAGATTCGGCCTAAATCAACATGCTTGGCACTCCAAACATACCTAGCCACACTCCTCCAGTGGATAATTAAGTGCTTCATCTACAGCTAACATGCCATTTCTTCTTTGTACCGCACACCTATTTTATCACCACTCTTGTGGTATCTGCAGATTAGGAAAACATAACTTATGATTTGGGAGAATCTGTCCATCCCTCTCATTATGTCTTTTAAAGATTTTGCCTTGCAAGTGAGTAAATACTTAGTCAAAGCTCTCTTCCCCACCTTTACACAGCGTGTTCTTTTTTCCTAGTAGTTGCTGGAGTACTAAATCGGCTGCTGCTTTTGTACAAACGCTGAAAATGATTCTACATTGGTCAAAACTGCTGACATCAAACTAGTTTTTCATTTGATATTCCTATATAAAAATCACTTGCATTTGATTTAAACTTTCATTGAACACGCACCCTCAGAAGCCGTCCGGGTCTTAAGCTGTAGGAAACTGATAAACTGCATAGTGTGGTAGAAGGGCTTTTTACTATTCTTTTAGAAACCTGCATAATATCTTCTGTGAAAGAGCCCTGACTGATCTCTGGCTGAGGCTGCTAGGTACTTCATGAATATAAACTGAATATATTAATCCTTTTGGTCCTTAAGCTACCAAGCCTATACTCTACCACAACAAGAAAAATCATGAAAAGCTTGGATGACAAAAAGCGTCTTACTACACACGTAAACTGCAAAGAACAAATCTGTTTATTTCCTGAGGTTCACGCAAAAATATAATTTGCATTTGGTTTAGTATTTCCATATTCCTTGAGTCCATCCCCTAGTCTAAATAGGTATCATTTTTATCTTAAGTTGCTTGGTATTAAACAGATACTTGATCCACCAGCAGTTTTCACACCACAACTCCGTGGTCTGCTCCCCACCGTGAGGTAACACAGCTGCTCCATAATCCTGTCTTTTTATCATCGGGTAGGACAGCACTCACTGAAATGTCAAACTGAGAACAGCCACTTTGCTTGGATGACACACCCCAGAGCACGTCTGTGTTCAGGACTCTAATAAAGAGCTAAGTCTAAAAAAAGGCTAAATAAACACATCTTCTGTCACAGATTACTCGAGTTGCGGCTACTCAGCGCAGAGATTAGCAGGAAGAACAGACAAAGCCAGAGGTGGCAACAGCATCTCCACTCACAGCCAAATATATCCGTTTTGATCAAAGCCAGCCCCCTCCAACCACTATATTGCAGCAGAGAGAAGTGATGAGCAGAACCACAGTCACAACAAAGCCTGGGCACATCTGTATTCCTGCAGAAAAGAACCAGCAAGATCATCTTAACTCTGTGCCCTGCGTGGCAGCCCAGCAAGGCAGCAGTCTCAGCTCATTTGTAAAGTTGCCTTGAAATGGTCACAAGCTGCCGAAAATGGCCATTTGTTTTTCTGCAGGCCAGCACTCTGGGATGCTGATCCACAGAACCTCCTGCAGAATGATTAAAATGGTATCCAAGAGTGATCCTGAAGCACTTTGTACAAGACACACGCGTACTGTTGGACTGACTCTAAAGTTTCCACGTGGCCCAGCTACAGTGTATTTAATATTTCTGTCAAGTAATGACATCATTTCATAAACACTGGTGACAAATTAGTGGTACAGTAGGATTTCAAAGGTCAGTTTTCAAATGTGGGCAAGGTACCCCTTACTGCACTTACAGATTGCAATGGCCAACATGATAGAGCTGATCAAGATCAGCTGGAAGCTTTAAGTGACAATATTTTGCTATTTCCCTCCACGCACACTACAGCACACTGCTCTGAAGTAACTTTTGGAAAAGGTCCTTTACACACAGGATCATCCTTTGTGTTGACAGATAAGACCTGTTTAAACACTGTGCATTATCACTTGTTCTACAGTAATACCTGAGGACCCCACCCAAGATCAGGCCTTATTGCGGGGGACACACCTTGCACAAAAGCCCGTAGGTCCGCGTCAGTAGTCTAAATAGACAGGACAAGCAGGAAGCAGGCAAATTAAAAAAATAAGTAGCTTGCCCAGGTCACATAGAAAGTCTGCGTCAGAACCAAGAAGCACATTTAGATCTCGATTCCTAATGTCTTACCTTCAAGATCACCCTTTCTCCCGCCTAAAAAAAAAAAAAGCACTTTAAAAAAAGCACAAGGCATCAGCCTATAGCGCTATTATCAAGTTATTCTCATCACCCTTTCAAGAAGCAGAGCTACACCCAGGATCAACCTGGCCCACGTCTTTAAGCTGGGGACAGAAATCAACACTAAACCTTGCTGAAGTTTGTGAGAAGTTCACCCCTCGGCAAGATCCTTCCTTCCACCTCAGAAAAGAGGAGAAAACTCGATATCATAAACCATGCCAAGCCACCCCCCAAACATTCAATAAACGTTTACTGAGATGTTGCAGGGTGTATTCTCACCACATACATAAATATATTAGGAACGCACTGTTTTCTTCCCTTCACTGAACTCTCCAGCGTAGCAACTCATATGCATCACACAGTTCACTCTACACCAGCCAAAACAGATGAAAAAGAATCACGTCCAAGCCATAAATCATATCAGCCCACTGCAATTAGACACATTCAAATTCTAAATTCCAGAAAACAGACTTTGTAATGATACAATTGCTGACTGCATCTACCAAATACTCCACTGCTGCCCTTCAAACGTGCTTTCCATTTACAAGCACACAGAAGCTACTTTACTGCCAATTCCTCCATTGATGGCACATTGTATTGACAAAATACAGCTGAGCCACCTAAAGCAATTTCAGCTACAGAATAACCTTTCACACAAGAAGTTAACCAGCTTCTCCATCCATTTGCAGTAGATTTAGATTAGCAAACACCACACACAGACACATTCAGATCCTTTGAACAGCCTCATGTCAGTTGATGGCTAAGGACAGGGTAATGTTATAACAGTATTTCATCCTTTGAGTTCTGGGAAGCAAAGCCTTCCTTACTCAGAAGTAAGAGGTTTGGATTCCCACTCTGCCACAAACTGTTTGATCTACCTATACCTTTTCTCCCCCATCTCCGGTTTCCCCCTTGTCTTAACACTCTCCTGCATTCCAATTTTCTCATTACATTTCTACAAAGATAGCCTTAGTTTAAGTAATGCCATTAAAAAAAAAAAAAAAGCTGCCCAAAACCTGGTAAAAAAACAGTGATACAGAGCTCAATAAAAGTAGACATCAAAGGACAATTTAAGAAGGGACTGGGTACAAGAAAAGACAGGAAAACAATAAAAAATAGGGACAGCAAACATAATAAATGTTGACATAGAAAGAAAATTTAATAAGCAATGGCATTAAGATAAGAAAAAATTAAAAAATAAGTATAGGGTAAAAAATAGAGACACACATGGAAATATAATTTAAAAAGTGACAGGGTACACAACAGGAATAAATTAAAAAAATATGGATAGGGAGCTTGATAAAAGTAGACATAGAATAGAAATTGAAAAAGCAATGGGTTCAGGACAGACAGGAAAAAAAATAGAGACAGTGAATTGGTTAAAGCAGAGAGAGAAAATGTAAAAAGCAAGTAGGTAAGGACGAGCAGGAAAAAAAATTAAAATAGGGACAGAAAACTGGATAAAAGTTGACTTAGAAAGAAAAGTTAGAAAGCAAATGCATCAAGATGAAGAAATTTACAAATAAGGGTAGGGTGATAGAGACATAGGAAGAAAATCATAAAATACAGATAGGGAGCTTGATAAAAGTAGACGCAGAAAGAAAACTGAAGCAGCGACAGGGTACAGGACAGACAGGAGAGAATTAGAAAATAAGGACAGTGAACTGGATAAAAGCAGCCACAGAAACAAAATTTAAAATTGACATAGTATAGACAGGAAACTAATTAAGTGGATACATAGAAAGAAAATTTCTAAAGCAACTGAGTACAGGACAGAGGAAGAAATTAAAAAATAGGGACAAGAAGTCAGACACAGGGAGACACAGTAGCACCTCCAAATGTGAAGTTTCAGGGAAGGAGGGAGGCAGCTTTACAGTATGCCCGTTTACTGACAAGCTGAGAAAAACGCTGAAAGAGTTTCCAAGTATAAGTGAACTAAAACTGCGTGAGCTCAGGTACTCCTTACGCTGCTCTTCTGGAGAGCTCAGATGGCCTGGAAGGGGCTAACCTCTCCAGCCACCTAGACATTTTAGTTCACCTGCAAAATATCAAATTTTTTTTTATGCTCTGCAATAGCAGAGCAGGTAGTACGGTTCATACTTTTTTTATGCTTCACCTCCCCAAGGAGATGGCCAAATACTTTTTCCCCCATGTGACCCAGTAGTAACACAACAGTCCTGTGTTAGACCTGAGGAATCACTACAAAACTACTTGCTAGGGTCTCATGAGAAAAAAAGATACCTCTATTAGGAGGTGAATGTATTATTAGTTCTTTGCTCATTAACAAAAGCTGATCAAAGCCATACTGCTCCCTGAAGATGTTGCACTTTAAAAGCTACTGCAGTTTCCTAAAATAAGCCAGCAGCTTAAGTCCAAAGAGCTAACGCATTACAGGCACGTCTCTTTTTATCTGTTTTAAAACAGAGTGGGGGACAGCCCTTGATGTGAAACTCTAGTCAGGCCAGAATTACTCACCTCAAATTCAAGTGGAGTCATTTCAGAGCTGGACTTCTTGCCTCCCCTCACCTTAGTGGGGAGCACACCTGCCCCGCTACTAAAGAGGAGACACGTCATTACACTGCCTCCACAGCCCCTCCATCTCCCACAGGGCACCATGGTACCAAGGGCAGGAGGCCCAGGATAAAAACCCCCACATCCGTCAGAAGGCACCTGACACTGTGCCCTTATACAGGCACTCCGACAGAGAAGCCTCCCCCACTTCCAAAACCACATCTTTCACTTGTTAGGTCATTGCCCCAGCCATTACATTAACGCATCAGATCACAGCGTATCACACAGCTTTGCTTCTGGTTAAAACAGATTTCACCAAATTAAAACCTGTAGCTTAGGTTCTACTAAGATTGGCAGAGTCAAAAAGAAGTTACCACCATATCCTTACCAACAGAGCAAGAGCAAAACCCACCAACACTCTCAGAACTGCAAGACCAGTCACTTCTCACCCTGCTCCAGTACTGATACACTGATGAGCTTGTATTGCTACCAGCTGGCAGACACACTCCCAGCTGAAATAAACAAGATGTTAGTAGTGAAGATCCCTACTGCATACTCATGTGAAGGGTTGTTTTATAGAATCATAGACTCACAGAACAGTTTAGGTTGGAAGAGACCTTTAAAGGCCGTCTAGTCCAATCCCCTGCCATGAGCAGGCACATCTTCAACCAGATCGGGTTGCTCACAGCCCCGTCCAACCTGACCTTGAGTGTTTCCAGGGATGGGGCATCCACCACCTCTCTGGGTGACCTGGGCCACCAGGTCTTACCAACCTCATCGTAAAAAATTTCTTCCCTCTATCTGGTCCAAATCTACCCTCCTTTAGTTTAAAACCACTAGACCTTGTCCTGTCACAACAGGCGCTGCTAAGAAAGTCTGTCCCCATCTTTCTTATAAGCCCCCTTTAAGTACTGAAAGGCCACAAGGTGTTCCCAGAGCCTTCTCTTCTCCAGGCTGAACCCCCCCAGCTCTCCCAGCCTGTCCTCCCAGCAGAGGGGCTCCAGCCCTCGGATCACCCGCGTGGCCTCCTCTGGCCCCGTTCCAACAGCTCCGTGTCCTTCTGCTGCTGGATGCCCCGGAGCTGGAGGCAGCACTGCAGGGGGGTCTCCCCAGAGCGGAGCAGAGGGGCAGAACCCCCTTTCTCGCCCTCTGCCCACGCTGTGGGGATGCAGCCCAGGGGCTGGAGGGGTTCTGGGCTGCCAGCGCACATTGTCAGCTCAGGAACTGCTTTTCAGTTTCTGGTTTCATTTGTATTACTAGATAAAACCGTGACTAGCCTATTTTATAAATGTCTGAGAGTTTATTGCTAGGCACTACAAAAGGTACATCTATATACTGACTCTCTTACAAAGATTTCTTACGAAAACACAACGATGAAGTTAATGTTTTTCATTAAGTTCCTAAATTGGAAGTCCTTTTTACTATTTAAAAATTAGGTAAGAATATATAAAGGTGGGACTTCCGCTGTAAACATTTTAAATGGACGGGAAGAAAATATTTATGTTTAAAAGCTGGTTATTCAGCAACTGCAGCGTGATTTAGCTCTCAAATGTGGTACCTCGCCGTACTGAGACACGGAGAGGCAAGACAGCTCCGCGTGCCTCCGGAGGGAGGGTGTTCCCCCTGACTGCGAACACCCGCCTAAGGGCTCTGTGAACCAAGAGAGGTTGGCAATAATGCCTTGGCAATGCAAAACTCCCCTGTTTAGGGAACAACCCCCTTTCAGATCACACAGTCAAGACTTCAGAAAACAGAAGTTGTCTGTGGGGTACTTCAGCAGCGGTACTGGCACATCTCTAAGCAGCGGCGCAGCATCTAGTTCTAGTCTTTGCCACACACGGGCCCCTTTGAATACACATATTTAAACAAGATAGCCAAGACCTGCAGTCAGCAAGAGAGATCTGAAGAGGAGGGCCTTTGGTGCATGGAGCACAGCTCTTTGAGTTGAAAGTCAAAGAGAATGCAGAAAGGAATAAATAATCAAAAGAACAGAAGTAGAAAGAAGCTGATAAGACTCCGAGAGGCACAGATCTATTCTGGTATTCCTAGAGCACCAAGAAAACAAGGCGTTTCTTTTGTTGTTTAAAATAGATTTTGTTGTAAATTACACTATTACATAGAAAGAAGTGCCTCATAATAACAGAAGGTTTTTCTTTGTCCATCTGACTTTAATTTACCCCTTGTAAAAGATAAGAGTCAAAGTTATGTGGATCCAGAAAATAAAAAGAGCAAGTTTGGGCATCAACCAATAGCCCAGTGATCAGAGCAGACACCTTGGCAGGAAACAGACACGTGTCAACATCCTGCTCCCAGAGTCATCGGGAATTTACATGAATCACTCCCTGAATAAACCGTGGAGGGCAGAGAGTCACCGACCAGGGACTGTTGTCATATGAGGACCCAGCGTCACAACATCCGAGGGCGAGATCCCAGGTGTGGTAAGTGCATGGAGAGAGGCCCGTGTAAACACGGACAGTCACTGCTTGCTGAGATTCCCAGGGAGATAAGTGATGCCAGTGGGAAGCAGGAGTCTCTCTGTCCCACACGTAAACAGTCATTTACTTGATGCAGGACCCAGCATGTCTCCTTAGCATCTTTATAAGTTGTTAATAAACTGCAAGACAGGCCCAGGAGTTCAGAAAAGAGCACCTGAAGTCACTGGGACTCATTTCTGAGCACAGATAAAGAGCAAATATGAAACACTTGAGGGGAGGGGCCCCAAAGGGAAAGGCTCGGCGCTCAAAACCAGATGTATGTTAGAAGAATCAGGATACCTTTAGGTGTATCTTGGGGAAATGGGATGGAATAAAGTTTATGATGAACATCAGGGGAAAAAAACCCAACCCCGAAAGGCAAGTACATTAGAGAGCAGAATCATCTTAAACACCTCAAGCAACTGAGGTTTATTGCATCTTTTCTGAAACTAGACTGGAAAAGGCTTTAGGTACTGAAAACAAGAGATAAAAAAGAAACTATGTGGAGAAGGAAAGAGAAGATCAATTAATCTCTCATTTGCCATGTAATTCCTTGAAGGGGTCATCTTCAGCTTCCCAGATGCTGCATCTGAGCCTCAGATTTGAGGTTCTGGATTTCACATATTTTGATTCCAAGGGCAGGGCAAACGCACAATTGCTTACCTTCCTGCCACCAACTGGACTGAACCAGCTTAGAAAAACCACATAAATCAGAAACCTTCCAGAAATGTAGAATTTTAAGGGCAGGGGTTGAAGACTTGAGGTAGAAATCATCTGAAGAAGTCATTTAGTCCACTCCATACCCTAGGTCTGGGCTCCATCACATCACAGGGAAGAGGTGAGGGAGAGGGGCTTTGAGAGAGTTGGGCGAGCTATTCCAGCGTATCGCTTATCCTTAAAACTACCCCAGCACCTGGCCTCTTTCCCTGTGGTCATCTAAATCCATGATTCGTTTTCCTAAGCACTGTGAGCAAAGAGAAGAGATCATAGAATCACCGAAACACAGAATAGTTGTGGTTGGAAGAGACCTTTAAGGTCAGCAAGTCCAACCATTAACCTAACTCGTTCACTGCTAACCCATGTCCCTCAGCACCACGTCTACCTGGCTTTTAAATACCTCCAGGGATGGCAATTCCACCACTTCCCTGGGCAGCCTGTTCCAATGCTTGACAACCCTTTCTGTAAAGAAGTTTCTCCTAATATCCATCCTAAACCTCCCCTGGCGCAACCTGAGGCCATTTCCTCTAGTCCTGTCACTTGGTACTTGGGAGAAGAGACCAACCCCCCCGGTCCAGCGGGGCACCTTCCGTAGTTGGCTTCCTCACCAGTTGTGTCAGGAAGTCATCTTCCACACACACCAGGAACCTCCTAAACTGTTCCCTCTTTGCTGTATTGTATTTCCAGCAGATACCTGGTAAGTTGAAGTCCCTCACAAGAACAAGGGCTAGCAATTGCAAGACTTCTCCCAGATGCTCACAGAGTATTTCATCTGCCTCTTCATCCTGATTGAGCAGTCTCTAACAGACTCCAAACATGGTATCTGCCTTGTTGGCCTTCTGCCTGATTCTTACCCATAAACACTCAACCCTGTCATCACCATCATTAAGCTCTAGACAATCAAAACACTCCCTAACACCCAAGGCTGTCCCACCACCTCTCCTTCTTGGCCTATCCCTCCTGAAGAGTTTGTAGCAATCCCCTGCAGCACTCCAGCTGTGCAAGTCATCCCACCATGCTTCCATGATGGCAACTATATCCTAGTTTTCCTGCTGCACAATGGCTTCCAGCTCCTCCTGGTTGTTCCCCATGCTGTATGCAGTGGTGTAGAGGAACTCCAGCTGGGCTGTCGGCTGTGTCACCTCCTTACAGGAACACCCCTTAATTCCTTTGAGGCATTTCACTGGTGTTTCCCTGTTGGCTCCTGTGACCTCAGGAGCCCCTGGCTCATCTCCGTAAGACTTCAAGTGTGCTGCAGTGTAGCCAGCAAGTCTCAGAGCAACAGGCTGCGGGCCCTCGCGAGCACCCCGTCCCTCAAACCTGGGTGCATCATCCCACAGCTTGCCACGGAGCAAGCCTGGCATTTTCCCCTTCAAGCCTAGTTTAAATCCCAGCCCATGAGCCCCGCTAGCCTGTGAGCACAAACCCTCTTCCCCCTTTGAGAAATGTGAACGCCAGCTCGCGGCATCACGGCCCTCCTCAATGCACCACGTTATGCCCGAAAATCACTCAGACGGGCTTCACGAGACCTCCTCTACCTCCGCAGCCTCGCCACAACCCTGGGGGCGATTTGGGGGGCTGCAGGGAGACAGATCACGGGGGGTTGGAGGCAGGGAAACGATGCGCCTTATCCCTTCCCTTGGTTTCCTTGACAGGCCACCAGCAGCACGCTTGCCGCAGAATCCCTGGCAGGATGGGTCCCGCTCCAGGAAACACGTATTTAACCTTCGACCTGCTGTAACCTGCAGATACAGCAACAAAGGTACCGTACTTTCCAGCTCTGGACAGGGAAGGAGCAAAAACTTCTGTAACCCTCATCTTTTCAGGCTGGTGCACGGCTAGTGCCCATTCTGCTCTGTGGTAGCATTTGTGTATTCCAAAGCTCCACCTCCTGGAGCCACGGAATTAACACAGGAACAGCTCTGCTTCCACTGGGAGCAAGGGTGCAAGTTCAAGAGCAAAGTCTGTGAAGGTGTGAATCTTAAAGGAGCAAGACTTAATATTATAAAAGTGTCCCTGGTTTGTTAAACAAACAAAACAGAAAAAAACCAAACCTAACAAACAAAAACCCCAAAAAACCAACAAAAAACCCCACCCACCCTGCTTTAATTTGGAAGCTCATCTCCTGATCTGGGAGAAGTCAATGTCTCAGCACTTGGGAGCAGGGATCTGACAGGGTTGTAGAGCGGCTCCATTTAATGTCTCACCAGAGCCCAATCCACCGCAGATTTAAGGCTATTTCCAAGGTAAATACATAAAGCTAATCGTGGCCGTTTCCCTGCCATTTAGCTCATCTCCCCTTTTTCACCTCTTTGACCTTTCCACCACCAGCATTTCACAGCGCACCTGAGGCGCAGGCCGGGACGTGCCCAGCTCGCTCCCCGCCGGCCGCCTCGCACCGGAGGGTGCTCTCCTCCTCCTCCTCCTCTTCCTCCCCTTTCTCCTTCTTCTCCTTGGCGGGGAGCTGCCGATCCACCGGGACACGGGCTCGGCGGCACCTGGCCGCTGCCTCAGCCCCAGGAGTGGCGGCGCCGGCGCCGTCGGCCGCTCCCTCAGCGCCTCCGGCCGCCCGCAAAATGGCGCCGGCGCCGCCGCGCCTTCCCGAGGCGGCAGCGCCCTCTGCCGGCCNCAGGGAAACGCGGGATTCCGTTCTCTGGCGCAGCCCGAGGCCCGGCGCATCCAGAGTCGCATGTCCTTCCTTCGCACGTCCTGTGCCGTCTGCCAGAGGGCAGCGCCACCTTGTCCGCTCTCCGGTTTCTCCTTGCGTGGGCCTGGATTCTCGTCCCCTGCTCGCCCATCCGAGGAATCCGTGTCCTTCCGCTTGGCCGTTGGAGTGGGCGACATCGGTGACCCCGGCGGCGGTGGCCAGCGTGCTTCGCTGGGTTCGCTGTCTCCGGACCATGGCGCCCGGGAAGGCTCTGCTCTCACCAGCCTTTCTTCCGCAGGAGTGTGAGGCAGCGGCAGGAAGGGCTGCTCACCTTTCTCCAGCCCGTTTGGAGTCTTTTTATCAGGTGTTTTAAAGCAAATGGAGTCCTTCAGCTGCGCAGAAGTAGGTGGTCAAGAAAGAGATGCAGAAGAAAACCCACCCGCCCCATCCTGCTTCCTCATCCTCCCGTGTGACCAGTCTTCGGAGGGGTGTGGGCATGGACAAATGGACTGGGAAGATTTTTTGGGCGCCTCTGGAAGAACCACAGAGCCCATGGCACGACGGGCAGGTACCGGTAGGCAGGCGGCTTTCCCGGTTCGTTCCATCGGGTCTGCCACTGGTGGTGGTTTCACAGGCGTTCGCAGGTCTGCTGGAAGGCAGCCCCAGGGCGCCCGTCTTCCAGGCTCTTGCAAGAAACTCCAGTGACAGCAAGAGAGACCACGAGTGTCATGGTGAGGGGTCGGAGCAGGCTCGGCAGCGGGAGCGGAGCGGCTGCCGTTTGGAGCTGTTGACTGCTGTGGCTCACATGAAACCCACAAGGACGAGCTCGGTCTCTGTTAACACAAACACCCATGTCCGCTTCCCTCGCGGGAGGCCCTAACGCACAGGCTGGGGCCAGTTTGAATCCCGCAGGTCCCTGCTGGGGGTCCGGTTCTGTTCCAGACGGTTGTTAACAGGACGGCACTGTACGGTAAGTGCCCCTGGCAGTACAGGCGGAGCACGGTGAAGGGAGAAGCACTTGTAGGACAAGACGAGAATTCGAAGAAATCCGAAGAAAAATTTGGAAAGGGTACAAAAGATTGCCCAACAACGTAGCTGGAGGGAGATGAGAGCGGAACAGTACACTTCCAGGCAAAATTGAGTGTGTGCCACAGGACATCACAGCTCAGAAACAACTTGGGCAGAAAACGACTCGGTGATTATGGTGGACCACAAATTGAATGCAGTCAGACATCACTCGGGACGTACACACAGCACGGGGGAGGCATTGTCCCGCACTGCTTGGGAAGCCCCAGCTGGCATACCGCGTCCCGATTGGGATACAGCTGTTTGAGGACGCACGAGACACACGGGAGAAGAGCAAGGGCTCAGAACAGCACACGCTGGCGGGGGAGGCTGGGAGAACGGCGTTTGTTTAGTCTTACAAGCACAAAACCGGGATAAACTAACAGGATTTCCAACGCACTGGAGAATCGCTAGCAGGAAGTCGGTCACCAGGCGTGTTCTCGATAGCGGGGAAGGGGAGGAGGACAAGATGAGGAGCTACAACTTCATTTGCTGCTGAGATGATTTATCTTCCATATTTGATGACACCCTTACTGACCTGTAAAACAACCCGGATTATTGAGAGAAAGAAAAAATCACTTGCAACAAGTCTTAGAGCATGGTGGTATTTACGTGTATTTCATAAGAGAGCACCGTGCGTTGAGAAGAAGCTGCAGCAACCCGGGGGTGGGAGTGAAGGGTTAAGGACCATTAAACATTTAAGAGTTTCCCGTTGTACCACAGTGGCAGAAGACACACCTGTCGAATAGCACTGGCCTGAGCTGCTTAAATTTGCGGTGTTCAGTGGCCCCCAAAATTTCTTCTTTACATGCAATGATGCAGTCCAGCAATTACAAACTGGACCACAGAATGAAATACACAGGGAAAAGCCCAGTCCTGAGTAGTTTCTGTCACCACTTACTCACAGTAAGAATCTCCAAAGGACAAGAAATAGTTCAAGAACTTCGTCTGCCGTTTATTGTGATAAACATGGATGGAGAAAAGCCGCTTTCCCAAGTGAACGCGAGGACAGAGGGTCAACTTACAAATGAAATCAATCCAACAGGTTACAGCCAGCCTCGTAGACGAGTTGGTAAACAATAGTCCAAAAATTGGGGAGTGCCTTCAGGTGACTGGTTCACATGCATTAATTAAAAGATCATTCAGAACCAAAACATAATTGCCATTTCTGTCCATAGAAACCAGAACATCCTCTTTCAGCTAGAAAGCACAGGATTATTTCTTAACGTAAAAACTTACGTCTGCAGGAGATTAGTTGTGGGCATAGATATTTTTTGACAGACTGGAAACCCTGCAAATCAGGCGCCTTGTGTCCCAGAACCCATTCACAAATACAGAAACGAAGACAAAATATGCCATAAACCTGTTATAACTGTCAGGCTGTGGGAGAGGCCCAGCAGCAGGAGGATTCACTGTACAGCAGAACAGGCAGCACAAACACGTAGGTACATGATATAACCTACATATGCAAATTTCACACCTAACCCCGTTCAATTAAACTATGTGGATATTAAAAGAACATCATGTCCATAAAGAGTTTGCTGGCATGAACGTTCTTGGGGTAAACGATGAAGTACTCTGATTAAGAAGTTATGTGACAAATCGTGCGTGTCCCATTAGCAACGGTAGGGATGGAACCAGGATGCCTTCGGCAGTCCGTACCTCTCCCATACTGGCCTAACTGGGAAACATTGACCTCGGACACACTGAGATGCAAATAATCTTTAAACCCTTCCTAGAAACGCACCATATGAATAAAAATACGCCAAAGGATTGCAGAAGGGTGTTCTGTACAGTTGTAGTCAATAGATGGCATTCATTCTGAAATTTTCATTATTTTTTTTACATTAATCACTTGGTTGCCACTTAACTATTGCAACAGAAAACTCATGTAAGATTCTGTCAGGCTTCAGCTCTGGTTCCCCCCGCCCCACATACAATTAACAAAGAAGCTAAAAATAAAAGCTTGATTCTTTTTTTTTTTTTTTTTATTACCAGACCCAGAACAATCCTGCTGGAGTCATGATGCAGCTTTTCAGCAAACTGCAGGAGTAAAAAACAACATACATACAAAATTCCTCACCGACTGAAGCAGCAGCAGAAACATTTTTCAGCCCATTTCCTGCATCCCCTAGGCTAGGCGTGAACTGAAATGCAATCCCAACTTACTTTTCCAGCTAGGAGTGCTTCCTGCTGAGATGTTTAAAAAAGCAAGAGAGACTCAGTGCTGCAGATGGAGGTGCCTTAGCCTTGGAAACCCTCAGAAAACAACTTCTGTATTAAAAAAAATAATTACTTTGTACAAGGCAACAGCAGATCCAAGAGGATTTTAAAAAAGAAAGCCTGGACCTGGTTAGCAATACGGAAAGCGGGAATAATCCTTGTCCCAACAGCGTCCGCGGTCTCAGACAGCTGTAGGCAAGGACACGTTGTACAGGGATACGGCTTTTGTTGATCCCAGCTCCGTTTGGGAGACACAAGGATGCAAGGCTTTTCCTACAGTAACCCTCCTGCAGGACACAAGGCTTTTCCTACAGTAACCCTCCTGCACTTCTCCAGAGCCCTGCCAGTGTTCCTCCCTCCCATGGGATGCTCACTGGAGAGCACCCAGCAGAAATTAACCCCGAATTCCAGCAATTTCTGCTCCATCCACTGAAGCAACTCAAAGACATTTTTGAAGATTTTAACTTCAACATACTAGTCTTTATAACCTCAAAGGCGTGCTGTATTAGAAAGCTATCTAAAGCATTAAAGTAATCCCTGAGGTTTAAAAACCAAGGCTGAGAGAGCCCTCAGATACTTCAGGGAAATCAACTTTTCCAAGATAATAATAAGTAAATTGCTATCAAGAGCAGAATTAAGGGCTGACCTTCACCTTGTATTCTGAAAAATAAATAGTCCCATATAATAGGGTTTCTTTAATACAAAATACACCCACGAGCACTATAAATCACCCGTTGCCTGGTTTTCCGGGGTTTAACCTCACACTTCTTTCTTGAATGCGAGCAGGACAACTGACTCTGGCTGTATACAGGAACAGGCTGCGGCATGTACGGAATTAAGGAACTTAAAGCCCCCAGATTTAGAAAAATACAAGCTGTGAGACTAGATTCAATGCCACACCTCCACACGCATGGAAAAACAGCTGCCTATGTATCTGGAGGACAAAATACGGCTGCTTAGAAATGCAGTACATTTGCTTTAGTTTTTAAAATCCACATTAAAAAAAACCCCAAAACCATGTATCTTCTCTGCTTTAGCAAACGCAGTATTTAACTGCAGGCACAGATTTAGTATTAAGATGCCTACTGTGACGTTAAAGCATGATTTCAATTTTATTAGCCATTGCAAAAAACCCCAGCGGATTGCAGATATATAAATGGATCCATACCTCAAAGGTCTTCTGCAAGTCTTTGCAATAGTGGCACTAAGTGCGGCTAAAACAAACATCGAAAGGTCACAGGTGCTTAAAGAACAAGTTTATTGACAATATCTTCACAAATAAACAGTCTAAAGAAAATTTCAGAAATCTCTAAACTTAAAAATTTTAAAATTTTGTTCTCATTGGCAAAATATTAAAAAAAAAAAAAGAAGTGTAAGATGTCACTGTATTTTTAAACTTCCCTAATTTCAACATTTTGGTTCAGTCCTTTAATTTTATAATACACATCCAACCCTTCAGCACAAAGAAAATGAGTCAAAGTACAATTTTCCTTCTGTAAGGGGATCTCGATTAATAACTAGTTGTTTTGGCAAGCATCTCCCTGAATCCCGTCTGCTTAGAACTTGATAGGTAACATCAGCAAGAAGTAACTTTATAAATATTTCAACCGAGCCGAATTATTCCGGTGTTCATCGAAACCTAGATTTCCCCCAAACGATACAAAGCATCCCCTGCAGTACAAGAAACTATCAGCATGCATTTTAGAGGTCATTTTTGTACTTCAGGGATGTGACCTTAAAACCGAAGAGGGACAATTCTGATAAAAATGTACTCAGATATTTCATAACATTAATATTTATTGCTTTATATGAATACTGTATTGAAAGCCCAAGCATTCAGTTTACACACAGAAATTATACAATTATATACCGTTTCACAATGGCAGTGAGCACTCATTACAATCTACAAAAATCTACTTTACAGAAATTTAAAAATTCTAAATATCAAAAAGGTACAGTTGAAGAAACAGGTATAAATTTGGCAGCCAGTAATTGTGACTGGGAGGTTGAAGCTTGCATGTCTTTAAATATGGGAACTGGGAAAAATATCGAGAGTTTAAAGCAGTAGTTTGTGCTTTGAGCTGGTTTGAAAAAAATGTAACACTGGCTGTCAAAGTAGCATGTTCAAAAATATTTAGTTCACTTCCAAAATGTTATACAAATCATGGTGATTTCTATGCACCCCTAAACCTTTTAGTTGTTTAGCTCAGGTACATAACTACGGTCATATATTAACTCTTCCAATACAGTGCTGTGATCATACCGATGCCATCTGCATACTTAGAATAATTTTGAGACTTCTCTACAATATTCACAATGCTCCAAGAAGCGCTCAAAAAGGCAAGTATCTGTTCATTTCTTCCGAGATATTTCCTTATCATATTTTCAAACATTTCTTCTACAAAAGTTTAAGCTAATGTTTTGATTACAACGTTCTCAACATAAAGCACATTTTCTCATAAATAAATGAAATCCTTTCACTCAGGCACCTCAGAAGTATACAAAAGTGTTGTCATCTGAACAGTTCTCTTGGAATGTGTTTACTCTGGTGTTTTCAACAATGTTACTATTTCCAGGGTTTCATATGGGCCAGATTTCATTTGTTTTGTTTTTCCAGAGGCAAAACAAAGCGCCTTGAGAGGTGAACTCAGTCTTTCACTATAGAAAAAGTATTTGCTGTATTTATCTTCTATAGAAACAGAAAAATATACCATTTCCCCCTTAGAACAGCGAGGGTACACATACGTGTGCATGCGTGCATACATGTGTGTGAAATGTAACACATTTTAAACACACAACATAAGGTTTCATAGTGTGTATTCAAATAAAAATCTGGAAACCAGCATGAAACCCCATATTTCACATGTCAAATGTTGAAACTGTAACCAAAATATGAAGTAACTGCTATAGCTGTCAGAAAAAGACAAGACAAAAAGCTTTCTTGCTTACATACAACTAGGTGTGGTAATCTCCAAAAAAGTTGTCAAAATTATAATTACCTTCCAGTTTAAAAACTTTTATTCTAAATAAAAAAACCTATACACAAACCACTGATTTGACCAAACGAAAGTTCAGCGGTAAGCAGGACCTGAAGGAGCTGGTATTCACAGTTCTTATCATGTACAACTCTTTCAAGATTCAATCCATGGAGAAGTTTATTTTACAACCTGCTTCTTTTTTGTAAAACTAAAGGTCCACTTTATTACATAAAATTATTTATACAGTGTAAAACCGGAGCCTTATGGAAAATACTGCATCTAAGTGTATTTAAATTAGTCTTGCTCCATAGGTTCATCTGCAACTTCTGTGGCTTCATCACTGTTTTCCATAGGGGTTTCTGATGAAATTTTGGGAGTTTCGCTAGCATAAGACCCTAACTCTTCAGTTTCACTGCAGTCAGCTCCACTACTGGCAGATCCACTAATTTCACTGTCATCCGAGTGTAAATCCTTCCCTGCTTGAGACTGGTCAGACTCCTCCATTTGATTGTTCTCCTCAGAGGTCTCTTCGTTCACAGTTGAGGATTCAGTGTCTTTTTCTTGATCTTTTCTGTCCGGACCAACATTTCTGGGAGACACGAAGGACTCTGGAAACGATGAAAGTACAGTATTACTAAGGTGTTTTAAAATCTATCTTAATCCCGCTACTTTCCATTCCCAGCTATGCTAAGCAATACTTCTCCAACACAGCCAAGGACAGGAAAAAACTGACAATCCCCAATTTTATCAGAACATGTAAAGTATTAGCCAACTTTATCAGGATAGCCAGACTATCCTAATACACCATAAAATAAAGTCCAATTTTTTATTAAATAGGTAGCATAAGTTAAATAAAGCCCTCAGCGGATAAAGGCACAGTCTAACAAGTAACTTTTTCTTGCTTCCGTACAATACTTCATTTCTCTTCAGAAGCAGTCTTTTGGAAATGTTGGACATTGTTTCAAGTGTACATCCACCACGATCTAGAGGAGCATTTTACAAATACATAAGCCACAAAATAAGTATTAAAAGGAAACTTTGAAGAATATCTAAAAAATAGGTCAGTCTCTCAGCTGCAGTTATCTGCTTTCATTTGGGTAGAAGGCCTGCCTCAGGCAGAGGTAGTTTTCACTGTTCTAACAGGATCTGGAGAGATTGCTGCTCAGCCTCCTCCGTGACAGAGCGTAACTTTATTACTAATAAATTACTGAAATACAGATATAAAGACAGTCAAATGTAGATATGACCCATCCCCCTTCTGGAGAATGGATGAGAACATCTGATGATACCTTAAAGCAGGGATTCTCAAATTCTTGGTGCATCATTAGCACCCTCATGTAATTTATTGCCTAAGATTTTAAGTACCGTTTTATAAATTTTTTAATAGAGATGTAGGACAAAATAAAAAAGAAACATCAGAATCAATAAATTATGCAAAACTGAAGTATGAACGAGCAGTTCATCTTTATACATTACTAGAGACATTCAATCCTGACAGCATTGGCCTCCCGCAAAGAACATCTCAACTCCTTGGAAAATGTACAGAGCAAAGACAATAAAATCTGAAATACCTTCCTCCTCTTCCTCTGTACAGCGCTGTCTGGCACAAGCAGCGTCTTTTTCTTTATCCTGAGATGTAGAGGATGTTTCTGTCTCTTCCCCCATGCCTAAAGAAACTTCACTGGAGGCAGTTTGGTTAGGTGCATCTCTGGCTTCCCCTTCCTTGTCAAATTTAAGTCTTTTTACCTCATGTCCTTCTGCTTCTGCAGGATCATCTTCAGAGTGCTTATTTTTTACTGGGCTGCTCTGAGCACCTTCTGATTCAGATGCTGGTGATTCACTATAAAAAAACAAAAGCAGCTGTAAGTTTTTATTGAAGAAAAACATTCTGTATCTTGTCACACTTTAAAAAAAGTGCTCACTTGCAGTTAAACATTCGACATGAGATAACAGTAGAGTTCACTTCACTTACTACAAAACAAAACCTCAAAGCCATTACTCCTCTTTCACCTGATTGTCGATGAAAATGCCGAGGCTACTCTGGTGGGTCCAGATTACAGACAGCTCCTACCGTCAGAATCAGTGGCAAACATTTATGAAGTATCATATGTGGTTACAGTTTAACATCCTGACACAAATATGGTAACTGTGGATTTCTGAAATCTCTTATTCATTCTTCATTTTGACTATACAGCCCATACACTTACGAGATGTGTTACCACACCTGTGGAAACTTGAGCTAATAGTTATCTAGACAGCCCAAACACTAGTAAGTACACATCAAATCCTGCTGCAGATACGTGTATGTTAAGACTTAATTACACGTACCTTAGATAGCCATTCTCTTTTAAAATATTTTTAAATTTAAGTGAAAAAACCTGAGAATAATAAAAACTTGAAACACAATACTCCTCACAAACCTGTGGTTTTTATCTTCTGTTTGCTGCAAGCTTGATTCTTTATGTTCCGTGCTGTCTGGCAAACCGTTTGTTGTCATAGGAGTTGATAAAGAAACCTTCGGTCGATTTACTGGTCTGGGAGTTCCAGGACCATTTACATTAGATCTTTAAAAATAATAATAAAAAATTCATCCATCTTTTTAGTAAAGTAATCTGTTCCTAATAGGCAGAAAGCAGCTATAACCTTGCTTTAAAAGATCACCAAAACAAAAAAAGATCAGGTACTTCACTACTTTATACTGAATAAAAAAATTCCTTGCCTACAACATGCAAACTATTATAAAAACTTTACATAATAATAATAAAAAAATCGTAACAATGACATTACAAAAAGATCAAAAAATAAGAGTACGTAGTGTGTATGTTCACGCCTCCTCCACCCTCCTTCCCCCAATATTCCATGTCACACCCCATTTTTGATGCTACCTATTTGGGATCAAAATAGGAAATGATAAGGGACGTGAACCACCCACTCCCAGAACTACCTTGCTTTTATCCAGAAAAAGTTAACTCCTGAAACTAAACTTACCTGTCAGAGTACCCTGGTGAATTCCCTGGGAACATAACACCATTCATCCGATTTAAACTATTGGAATTATTTTTCCTAACAGAGAAAAAAAATAGTAAGCGTTAGAACGTTATGAATAAAGGAACTTCAAATGACTTGAAGTTTGTTTGCACAGAATTCCCCCACCCTCCCCCAACTTAAAGAGCCCCCACTGTCAGTCCTCAGGGGTTCTCTACCTATACAGTACACCAGGGAAAGCGGCTAAGACATGAATTTACAGCGCAACCGTCATCGAGGGGTATCCACTTTTTCCACCACCAGCTGTGGCATAAAACAATAGCTCAGTGTTGGGGGATGCTACTGAACTGTACCATATATCTGATTCCAAAGCTGGCTGTCCATTTCCAAATTACTGCATGTAACACTTGCAGACCACTATCGCTACTCTCGACTTAACTATCGATAATAAAAACTGAACGCTGCACGCTGTCTCTTGGCTACAACTACTGCCAGCAAGAGAAATGTGTTAAGACACGCACGCACACGCTCTCCCCTCTACTAACACAAGCTTAAAGTTTCAAGAACAAGAATTATACTTACTCTGAAGATGGATATACACAGCTGACAACCATGACATTCTGTAATACACAAAGAACATATTAAGAGTTCAGAAACAGAAGCTTCAGCTCTTGACAGCACCCACAAACTTAGAGACTTACAGGTTTTTGGTCATATCTGTTAAAGTATCTCTACAGAAAATGAGGTTGAAAGCTACCAACAGATGACAGATACATAGGAGGCACTTCTGCTCTCTCTTTACAAGGTCAGGCCATAATTACACTAAAAGTTACTATTCTCATAAGTCGGTTACTGTCATAACACGACCAGCACATAAACCCTCCTCAGGCCCTAGGTGTTGGTAATTTCTACCTGAAGTATCTCTGGAAACCAAAGTATTCCGAAATGCTGAAAAACTTTTGAACTGCTGGAGAAATACTCCTTTCATACGCAAATCTTGCATTCAAAAGCGGGCAAGCACTATTAATTAGCTATTTTTGGCACAGCCATATTTCAAATGTTACATAATTTTGGCCCCACATAAACAAAGGGCTGAAATAACGATTAATTCAGTACATTTTGCTTAGCCACTTTTCCCTCTTGGATGGAACTACAGACTAAATCAATTTTAACATCTAGAAATGTAGCTTAAAAATCAGGTGAGTTTCTCTCTTCAAATCAATACTTAGCCCAATTATACAGGGGGGCTTTTATCACAGGGCCAGCTAAATTAAACCAGATGGACTTTAGCAAGGGTTCTCCATAAAACCTGAGGTGTCATTTCACAGACCTCGTTGTCAGTTACGAAACTGCTTTGCGAAAGCCCCGTCTCATCATTTATTCCTGACCACCTCCTTTCCATCTTAACTTACAAGAATACACCCAATTGCATCCACCGCAACAGTGACAAGCAACCCATTTACAAGTTAACCTTCCTTCAACCCAACAGTCTGAGTAGGAACCCCGAGCCAATTTTGCCCTGAAAAAAATCTTATGTGGAACCACATCCTAGAAGTCTGTTACCTACTTTTGAAAGATCCCACATTCTGACATAAGATATAACATACCATTAAATGACACCTGTATGCTTCTATGAAGGCAGAGTCTTCTACACAAGAGGATTTAAGTACTCAAACAAAAGACATTGAGGAGAAGGGGCCTCCCTCCTCCTTCACCTACTGGATCTAACCTGAATCCAAATGTGGAAGGAGATACCTGATCAAAAAATTCAAATTATTTCAGCTGATTATTTGATTATTTCTAACTAGGACTCAATATAAAAAGTTGACATTACACCCTCCACAAACTACAGTTGGAGTACTGCACAGTGATTAGGAAACACAACAGTTGCAGCTCTATTTTTATGTCTTAAGTTATTTTAAAACTGCTTTTTGATGTTAAAAGGCATGAAACAACCCATAGACTTAGAGTAACTAGCTATACTATGGCTATGAGCCATAATGAAGCCACCAGGCCTTTGGGAATAACTCCGAAGTTATTTAAATGGTAGTTGTGACTGTTTAGCTGCGTTCTCTCTCAGAAAAATACATACCTTTTCCACACCTCTTAGAAATTTGTCTGTTCCTGTGTAATTCCTCCTAGGATCTGTCAGCAACTCACAGAGTCGCTGAATAGTGAAGGGGATGCTGCAATGAAATAGATTTACAACAATTTAGTTTTATTTTAATGAGTATGACCGCTAGAAAGCAACAACGTTATTGCTTTCTCCCCCTTACTGAGAAGGCAGAAAGAAAACACTACTGAAATTTGTCATCATTAGCAATATAGTTTAGTTACTCAAGACCTTGTTTTTTCCTACCTCATACACTGAGGCAACAAAGCACCGCATGTTGTGCTCGCCACCACAGAACTCTTAAATAGAATCATAAATACATCATGCCACAATTCAAGCAATTCATTAAAACAATGAAAAGAAAATCCGATCATCAGCAGTAAACCAGTTTAAAACTGTATTTTTTATTCAAATATAGAGAATAAAAATGGTAAGTGCTTCAAAACAAATTTGACTCATACACACTACAGCTAAAAAATTCTCAAATTATAGTTTATTTCATGATTTACAAAATACATTTACAGAACAAACATTAAATGTTGGAATTAGTTGAACCATTATACTTTAGCTGTTACAAATAACTCTATTTTGCCAGAACTGGACAGTATAGTTATCTACCAAGGAACAGCTCAGCAAAAATAATTAAACTCCGAGTAAGATATATAAATCTGTAAGCATTACATTTAGACATTGTTTTCTGACAATCCCACACTCAATTTCATCCCCACTTAAATGAAAAATTTACTTTTCAGAAAAGCAATACGTTACATGTTTACCTGCGGTGTCACACACTTTCATTGCAAATTCACTGTCAAATTTTAACAGACTTCTGTGACTTTTGACGAAATAGCAAAAGTTTTTTCAATAGTGTAATAAACAATAATGCATTTTTACAGTTAACTATTTGATGATGAGGCCATAAACATTTCAAAAGTTCATCTAAGAATATTTGATACAATACTTAAGAACTATTTCTTGATTGGGAATACGACGGATACACCGACTCCAGAGCAGTATTGATACCGGCTTACATACATACACATGTGCACATATATCCTTACACTGTACATTTTTGTAAAAGTTCAACTTTTGTTATTTTCTGAGGAACTCGGTACACAGTCTCTTAAGCCTACTTCATTAGCTAATACAGTAAGTGCCTCAAGCTTAGTTAATTAGCTAAAAAACATATCTTAAAGAGCACAGACCTACCACTAGTCCAGCGAAAACAGCTCAGCATAGCTATCCTTCATCATACTACGTAACACTTCATCTTGACTAAAAGCAAGCGGTAATCAGAAGGAGAGTGACCAATTGAATTATGTTTTTCAGACTTGTCTACTGGGTTACTGAGGAAGTTATAATCCTCAAGTGGAAAACCATGAGGTGGTAGGCTACAATGGCACCACCCTCAGCCCTAGTTCTACCACTGCTACCTAGAAAGCGCAGGTTTATCACCCTTACCCCACTAGTTAATGCCTTCCCCCGCTATTCACCCTGAATTACACCGTGACAACTTATCTTTACTTGACGTCTAAGAATAGAAAGATGGTGAAGTTCATCTCCACCAATCAGCTGTGGAGAATTAGAATACAGCTGATGAAGCATGAAATACATTAAATACCTGCAAAAAGTAATGCTGTAAGACAAGACAATTTTAAACACATTTATTTAGGCTTGTCATAGCTTAAAAGTAAAATAGTAAAACCCGAGTATTTTGGCACACAGGCAAAATGCATTTCACCTTCCTATTTTGACCCAAGTATCTCCTCCCCCATCCCCAAAGCCTGGTAAGTACAAACCAGAACAAACCAGAAACAAGTGTACCTTTTAATTCAGTTTATTACGTTAAGGCTTTTAAGCTTGACAATTGTTCTCTCACTAGTAATTTCCCTAAAGCTTCCTTAGTATCAATCAAATAGTGCTGCTGTTCAGCAGCTTTTGGTCAACCAGTAATTCTTCTGGCACCCAAATTCTTCAGGACGCTCACCTGTGTAGTGCCCTCTTTTAACCAAATTCCCAACGCTGACTCCCTCACAAAGAATTTACTTCATCTGTTAACTTTTGCACATAGGTACAGCACTAATTGTATCTATTGTTTCTCATTGACTGCTATTTTGTTTTGGGGTTGAAAGGGCCCAATTAGAAAGACTAGACTGTTCGGTTTTGTTTCTGTTTTTTTTAACAAAGACACACAGACTTTTAAATTATTTTTCATCAGCCAAATCTGTAAGACATCCTGGAGAATCACTGCCTGGCTAATTTGCATTTACCTGTACTTAACTGGACACCTGGAATACTAAGGCATGAAGTTATTTTGTGAACATCAATACAGTTCCAGCTACTTGGGGAATAAACACACTCAAGAAAGCGTGCAACTAACTCTAGAAGTAAAAGTTGCCATCCCGTTTTACTTGCAGGTGTAAAAGCTTTAAAAAAAAAATAAAAATAGAAAGATAAAACCAGATCTTTCCCCTCCAAAATTTTCCGTAGTAAACTGAACTTCATTTACTGAGCAGCAGATGGCACCAACTATCACACAATCACCTCCTTTGCACGTAATTTTTTCAACATTTCTAAAAGGTCATAGTTGGCAAAACCCAAAGTTAACTTCATCTCCTGAATTCTTTTCAGTAAAACTATTTTTTTTTAAAGTTTAACAATGTGATTTTAAAAGAGAAGTCATTGAAATTGGTGTAAATCTATACATGAACAGCAAAGTTTGCAAACAATACCAAAACTGATCTTAAGTGCTTAGAAATTTAATTAAATTCAGCACATGAATAGCCCTAATCTGCCTTCTTAAGGTAACCGCTTACAATTCTATGTGAAAACACTCAAAACTGCACTTCCGAGCACAATAGTTCAGAATGAATTAAAAATTCATCGTATGGACAGGATTCAAGTAATTTCTGGGAAAATTACTTATAACAGACAGAGTAAGTTGTAGCCAAAAATGTACATAAATGAAAATTTTCTTATGTCTATTTTATTAATGCTCTGAAGACTCCTCTGTCATCCAAGATCCCCAACAGCCTACCTTGGAACTTTCTGCTTCACTAGTAAAGGATAAAGAAAATGGCAAGTCTTAAAGAACTTCCTACTCCAAAGCAATTCTAAAGCACAGCACGAGAATCTGGCTCTGCAACCAGATTACACACTGTCGAGTAAGATGCAGTGAGGTTACAACAGCCAGTCTGAGCTTTCTTTAAAAGACACTTCATCTAGAAAGACCTCAAAAGAGGGGTCATTCTTAACTTGTTATTTCTTTGACTTTACAAAAAAAAAAAATTTAAAAATTTAGCTCTTGAACTCCCTACCTCACTCTTTTAAGCAAACACCAATAAACACATCCTAATAATAAGGTCACAGGAAGTAGCTTCCTTCTGCACTACAGTAGCCTGAAATGACATCCAGAACTCTCAATAAGAAGCCTGAATCTATCCAATCGCCCAAACCAAAACCTGCTGTTGTTACTTTTTGGACACATCTCTACACGATTCAGCTTTCACAATCACATCCTCGCTGTAGGAATTACAGGATTTACTAAATTAACTCTTCTACAATCCTAGATTCTGAAACATCCTAACATATTATTTTCTTTAGGGTAACTAACGTACACAGTTTATTCCTCAAAGACCGGGTGGTTCACTTCCAAGTTATGAGGAAGTTGAGCACTCTTAAGCATTACAGCAATAATCAAACTAGCCCAGCCAGAGAGTGAGCTCCGGATTTGGTCACCCAGAGGTTTGTTTAGTGCACTTTGGAACAACAGAAGGTAACAGCAGCCCATTCATTAGCTGTCTCCATGGCAGAACATTACAAATTTTGTGGGCAGTGAAGCATTAACAAAAAGCCGGGGGAGGTGGGTGAGAGGCAGACTCTGCCATAAAGGATAGGTTTGTTTTTAAATTCCTGCCGTGAAGCAGCCCGGTATAAATATTGGGTAGCTGAGAACAAGCTGAATCTCACATTTTTAGAAGTATCCTACGCAAGAGCAATTAGGGGGGAAGGGAGGGAGGGAAAAACAGGGACAACAAAATCTGACTTTTAAGAGACACTTGAAGTCCTACGAAATTAAGTACTAGGGAACAATGACAGTAAAAATTATTAACCTAGCATCAAAATATTTTGCTAAAGACATGTTAGTAGTACCTCCAAATCTGAAATTCTAGGGTAACTGGGAGGCAAGCTTTACAGCATGCCTGTTTATTGACACTGAGAAAAATGCTGAAAAAGTCTCTTAAGCAAGCATTGAGACCCACAAGCAGGATGTCTCAGCTTACACTAAATATATAATCCATTTTAGAAACAAAAAAAATACTATAAGCTATTAAAAAAGACACACCAAATAGAAGACAAAAAAAAAAAATAAAATCAGGAGCTTTATTTTAAAGGAAACAAAACTTCCATAATTACAAAACCAGCAGGGTATATACTTCAATCTAAGACGCTGTCAGCAACAGATTGAATACTCCAAGGCTCTAAATCAGTAAGTATCACTCAATCCATAAATTTGAATCTGGCACAATTTAACAATTCGGAGCCAGGCACACCTTGCTTCCTGGTCACACCACGTTTATCACGGCACTACTTCAAAAGCTACTGAACTGTCAAAAAGCAATTAAGAACTGAACACCGAAAGACTTCTTTCAATTAGGTATTTCAAAATACATTGAAATAAATCTGACTTTACTATTTATTTTACCTGTTAAATGCACACAGTAATACCATGCTTCATTGAAGGGCATTACTTAAAAACTACTACATATTGAAAAAAGCTGAAGTGACTGACATGTCACAGGATGTCATAATTTTCTTTCAAAGACAGAATAATACAAGCGAAAGTTCTGAAATGACTGCAAGGTCATTTCAAGGTATATACTTGTTTCTGCTCATCCATTTGAGGAAGCAAAACAGTCACAGAGAGATAGTACAAACTACTGAGTTAAAATTGGGGAAAATATTTTTGATATCCTCGTTTTAGAAAACAAATGATACATACCCGTTAAATCCAGTGACGATTTTCAGGATTCTTTCTTTCATCTCTTCAAAGGGAATATATTCCACATTTGGATTGGGAGGCCCTCTTGGTTCAGGAGCTGAGGTTCTGAAATCATCCATTACTTTCTCCAGTTTGAAAATAAAATAGCCTTTAAACTGAGACCACTGAACCCTGCATAAAACACAGGAATTAAGACATATGCAAGTCAGCCCTAAAACCGCAGAAAAACAGCGTAACTTTATGCTTGCAAAACAACATTCACGCTGCTATGCCAGTCCCAAGATAAATGAGGCAAGTAATGCAGTATTATTTTTCTTCCTGAATTTAAAGCATGATAACTATTTAAATAATTACCGTAGAACAGTATTACACAAGTCAACTGCCATTAACAGGGTAAGCCATTTCCTTAAAGAACCAATATCCACTTCCAATTCAAACCTGAACGTGAAATATGCAAGCACGCTAAACCCCAAAAAAAGAAGAAAAAAAAGTCTTTTGAGTGTGGAAACCATACACTAATTGTAAACAGCATTATCTGCTTCCATTACAAAATCTTTCTGAAAGGCTTTTTGTAACTAACTGCTCCGTATCCATGCACCTTAGAAGCATTTTATGGTACCTCTTTTTCTCAGAAACGCAAATACATTTTGTATCACAGTTAGCAGTTGCTGATGAATATTTGAGCAAAACAACTTTGACTCCTGAAAAACATTCCCACAACTGTAAGTAATCCATTAAGTTCCTTACAAAGTCCCTTCTGCCCTACAACTTTATCATTTTTAGAATTTAGTTTTATCACTTATAGAATTCTATGTATTGAATTTTTCAAGAAAACAGGTCTTTCCCACTGCAAACAACGGACAAAGTGAGAAACTGCTGGCAAAGTCCTTCTACACCAATTGCCCCCCCAACAGCCACATAAGTAGTTCTGGGCCTCCTCCGGCTTGTGCATTTCTTAGCAGCGTAGGGAGCAACTTGAAAGTAACTGATTTAGTTCAGTTACTATCAATTTTATTCTATTCATACTGATGCAGGAGCTTTCACAGCTACAGGATGGAGATGCCAGGGGAGAAGAAGAAGAAACAGAGAAAATAACAAACCAACAATAAAGAAGGAGAGAGAGTTATCTATACCATACGCAATCTGCAATGAACAGGCTCAAGTGAAACAGGCATAAAAACTGAATCCCTGCACAGCCCTTCAGCTCCTGCTGGAAGAAGCAGTACTCAGCCATGTAGACTACTCGGGCTGTATTTCTACGAGCTGACTTTGGTAACAGAACTACCTTAAAGAGCCCTGACTATTTCCAGCCCCGCGTAACATCTGACCTTCTGTCGGGCTGATAGAGCCACCTGTGCTGACTCCCCAGCACTGTGACTAGCTTTGTGTCCTGCACGCTCTTCCCAAACACCCGTACTACCAAAACTGCAGGCCAATCAAGTCATATTTGTCTATTTTCACCAGAAAAAGTACCATGTTATCTTTGCCTTAATTTTCTCCTGTGTCTCAAAGAAATAATTGAGATGAAAAGGGGGAAAACTTAGCTCAGTTTTACCTACAGAGACTCAAACAAAAACCCCCTGTCTTTTATTGGGAGTGATAGATTTGCAAGAACGGGGGAAACCCAAAGGGGAAAGCAAACCTCCCTTTTCCTTCACAAGAAACTATTAAGCACCTCACAACAGACGGGAACGCAGGACTTAGTGAATAATAATAAAACCAGAAACAAAAATAGAAAGAAAGAAGAAACGAGGTCCCAAAAGGGAATGGTGTAAATAGATTAAACAGCATCATTGCGTCTCACTGGATTATTGCTCCAATTAGTATTATACAGCCAAAGCAGAATAGTATATTGTTTCCAATGTACAGTATTAGGCATTACTACTATAAACATTAAATGAAAAAGCTATCCAACTCTGCATTGCTACCACGAGACCAAAGATTTCATAACAAATCACAGATTTAATACATAAGCATATCACAAAACACAGACAGAAAAGACCCAGTAAATAACCACATGTCAAAGTAGGATTACTCCCTACAGAGCATCCCAAGAGTTTTACTTGCCTCATGAAAGGAGATTCCACTATTATTCTAAACATCTTTGACAATCCCATTTAGGTATTTTTTCCCACACTTCAAAACTTGAGCTGTTCTTTGTTTTCATTGCTATTTATTTCCTGCTAAATAGTAACACTTATCTTTTCATAGACTATTAACCCATCAGCTTTCTGCTGCCGAAATAAACCAAAGCTTAAAATGGCAATGGACTGCCTGAAAGCAGTACCCACCTGCCCCTCTTCACAATGCTGAAGCTGCAGAAAACAAAGAACGGAACACTTTGCCCCTATACAGAAGTTTGGAAAACTGTCACTAATTAAAAATAGCTGGGTTTAAACCAAGTATTTCTTCTACTATAACAAGGCTAAAAACTTGCATCTGCGATACACTGCAATACTGACTCAAAAAGCATCTTTCGTCCTGTATTTCAAAATACTTGATAAATGACTCCCAAGCAGGTGACACAGCACGGCTTAGGAAGAGAAGCAGCAGAGTTTAAGGATAAACTCACCCTGCAGTCCCAAGCCTGACCACAGCTAACCCAGACAGCGCAACACCAGCTTTAAATCGACTAAACAAGCTGCTGCAGGAAGTAGTCTAAGCACAGCAGCAGGAGCTCAGGACAGGCTTGCTGTTCAGACATTTACTCCGTTTCTCAAGCAGGTTTTTTTAGACATTGCTGAATTCCCAGGCGCTGTGGCTGCACTATTAGCAGCCTGAAAGCCAACTGGTTGAAAGCAAGTGGTGCACTCACGTTGCAGTCATAGACGTACCTGCAGTTCGTACCATAAACATCAAAGTCAGAAGTGTCCCGTGCTCCTAGAGCATAATCTCCTGTCCTCAGTGTTATAACTCAGACATTAAAACATGCTCCCATTCACAAGATGGTCTTGGAACACTTCCCATCTATGCAACTGGCTTCCAACGAACAGCTTTATCCCAGTACCAGTAAGTTACATGGGAACTCCAGCCACTCAACAGGAAATACTATTTGCACCACAAAAGACTGAGTCAGCTCCACACTCTTCGACGTGTAGGCAAAATTCAGTCCTGCAGTGGATTCCTGGAAGGCAGGAAGAAGGATGGTTTCTGGAGGCTACAATGCAGGTCACTTGTTTCTTTCAGGCCCGACTCTTCTATCGTTATCCTGGGATGAAGAATCTCCAACTTCTGCACATCATCCATCAGTTGCCTCCTTCCAGTCTTTCCTACCTACCCAGCAAGCAGCAGTCCCTCTTCCCTATTTCTTACCTCACCTACTTATCACTCCGTGTCTGCAAGGCTGCTAGGAAGGGGACAGAACTACACACTATTCCTGCAGGAATACTATCCCTACGCCAGCAACAGCAGCATCTACCACCATGTTATCAGGCACTGGCAGGCTGCCTCCTAGAGAGCTCCGCACTACGCCTCTAATTTAAGCTCTCTGAACAAGTCCTCAGAAAAGAAACATAATACAAGGTGGATTAATAAAGGATTTATATAAAAGAATCTTACCTAATTATGCACATCTGTTAAAGAAACTTATCTACACTTGAGACAATGTACTGCAAAGTTTGCATGCTATCTTTAAACTGTTTATAAAAGATTACACCCGAATCAATCTACAAAACTGAGAACTATCTGGCTGTGTATCTGAAAAAGAAATTAAGATAATCAACTCCTGACAAAAAAAAAAAAAAATTCCGCAATAAGACAGTAAGTAATCAGGTCTAGTGCGAGATGTCCTTGCCCACGACAGGGGGCTTGGAACTAGATGAACCTAAACCATTCAGTGATTTTCTTAATTTGCATTTGCTTTAGTGGAAGTGATCAAAAGTGAGTGTCAACAGAGGAAAGTTACCTTTCCTGTATTACCAGTCTATGAAAATGACATGTAGAAGTTAGTATCAGCTAAACTCTTAAAATTCACTTGCACCTAATCCATAGAGAAAACCAATTAGTTCATAAATGGTGGGCAGAACTGTTAGCCAATACAGTACAAAAAATAAGATTAAAAATGGCATAGCCTCCTAATTATCACAGCAATTTATATCTACACCTCTAGGAATTTTGTTATCAGCATACAGTGAAAGACTGGAGAGTTAGAAAGCCAGACAACAGTGGTGAGAAGAGATAAACAAATGGCAAGTATCTGTTTTCAAGAAAAGAAGAAAAAAAATCTCTATTATCACAAGCTCCCTGAGAACAACTCTAGCATTAGGATGCAAGACCTGTATTTTACCTGCTTTGTTACAAAATGGGAGAAACTGAAAAAGAGCAAAGTTTGGTCAATGTCTTCTGCAGTTACATCAAGAGCCAAATGGAAGTGGAAGAAAACTCTTCTACACAGCTTTAGGTACAATCTCATTAAGGTTCATACAATGGAAAAGAACTGACGAACACTTTAAGCTCTGTAAAGAAACCAAATTGAAGACATTCCATGGAGAAAATACTATTCGTGCTTTCTTCTGAGCAGGCTTGTTTATAAATACTTGCTCTTCCCACTCGCCATTGCACATAATCAGCCTTTTCAAAATGCCTGCTTATGTCTTCTAAACCCTGCTTTTCCTGTCCACTACACCAATTTGTGAACTTGTACTAGCAACTTTGAGAGCTTTATAGCCACTCAAAGAAAAAAATTCCCGTGAACATTGCACAATCTGTCAAAATATCTTCAGAAACAATACTTCAAAAAACGAGTTGACCCTAAAATGTTTTGGTTCAGTGTACTTTCATTCTAGAGAACGACAACTTTCAAATTATATACATTTTATGTATACCTAGAGCATCTTTCACCACAGTATCTGGGTCATCCTGTGTAAATGTACCTGTTCAAAGACAGCTCCCCTGGGCAAACGAGCCTGTAGTTTCACAGATACTCCAAATCATATGCTGGCCTTTTTTCTTCAATAAGAGTCCTCTGCTTCCCTCCCACCAGCTCCTGCACCATCCTTCTGCTACATCAGCCTAAAGGTTTTGCTCTGACATACAGAAAATTAGAGGAAGAAACTGACTTCAATGAAAAAAAAGCATCTAGCAAGGAAAAAAGTCAGAGGCAGTAATGAATGGCTGAAAAGAAGCAACCACAGCACACTTCACAACTACAGCTTGCATAGATACATATATCATAGCAGAACCACACACCTCAAATTCTCCCAAGAGCAATGTAAATGATGGTAGTTTAACTTACCTTTTTTTTTTTTGAAAAAGCAGCTTTAATAGTCAAGCAACAGATAAAAGCATAGAAGCCAACAGAGTCCAACAGTTCAGTCTTTGTACATTACTTAAATACATGATAACTATGTCCTAGGTTTAATATATGCTAATAACTGTACTTTAAGGTACAAAAAGATGTTTAACACCGTAATACTGTATCAGAATGAAGTCCCTGTCCTTGCAATTTAACTAAAATTAGAAACATAACAGAGAAACAGGGATGGAAGAGACTGCAGTGTTTGAAGATACTCAGTGGTGTTTTACAGAAATTAAGAAGGAAAGCAGACCGCACCTGACTGAACAGCCAATGATATGAGAAACATAAGCAAGTTTTGAGAAGTTAAATATAATTAGAGAGGCAGCAGCAGAAAACGCTAAAAAAAGGATGAGGGAAGACATAAGACATGAAATGAGCAAGCAGTGATTAAATACAATGACCAGCTGTATAAAAAAGTGACCAATAAATACAAATTAAAAAAAATCCCCCCCACAAACACAGCAAACCCCAGGACAGGGTCAGAATTACTAAGTGAAGACAAGAAAACCTTGTGAAAAAAGACACAAAGGAGTGTGGAAACTCTACAGGCAGAACAGTACTACAATAACGTACTTATTCACCAAAAGTTGATGAGGCAGCAAAAGTATCTCCATTGCACAGGGAAGAAGAATTAAAAAAAGAGATTAATTGAGACAGGGGACATAACCTAGCATTACCAGAGAGGAAACAAGGAAGAACACAACCCTATGTAACTTTGTTCTCTAATAAAAGCAAAGCATTTCACACCTGTACTCCAACTACATGATTTTCCGTTGGAACTAATCCATTCCCACAGATCACCTGAAGTTTGCCAAGCAGCATCAACCAAGTTCAGAAATCCACCAGTTCCCTCTGATAACCAGCACCCTTCACCGAGGGACAGTCCCCGAGACAGAAAGCAGTTCCAGTGACGCGATGCCACGCTTTGATTTAAGAGAAGAGTTACTAGCACAGAGTTGCTTGCAAGGTACGACTGCTCCTCTACTAACATGATTTGCACAGAATTCATCTTTCCAAACAGGCATATCAAAAATGAAATTGCATTTTACATGGAAATAATCTAATCCTATCACTCCCAGAGTGCAAAAGGCTTCCCCCTATTCCCTTATCTCCTGCTTACTCAAAATGTTTGTACTGATGAAACTGAGAAAGCACCTTTCTCCTTTACTGCACTGGTTGTTGTGAGAGAGGAGAACCCCCTGTCAATAGTTTGCACTATCGAGATGGTTTTTTGTATGTCAGAGAATTAACTGGTATTTTCTTCCAACCACCGGACAAGTTTTTATATTTGATTCTTTTGCCACTTGATATGTTCATTTCGGGAGAGCTGAAGTTTCAACAAGAAGAGAAAAAAAGCCAGAATCGTTTAGCAAAGTTGTTTGGGCAAGGTTTGACAAACATTAAACACCAAGTAGCAGAAGTAAGAGTGAAAGCCAACTTCAGAACCTGGAACAGACAGGAACATCTTGTAGTCCGGAGAATCACAGAAAAACGTTAACTTTCAGAGCACTAGAGCAAGGAAAGGAGACAAAGTTGTAACTGCAATATCCCTAACTGCTTCACACAAACACAGGGCCTCCTCTACTATTTTTAAGAGAAAGTATCCACGTTGAACAAGCAATATACTTCTTTCTCAGGTGTTTAGTACTACACTGGGAGATTTTGCCACCACACAGTGATCCTCAAAACGAGTTGGACACGAAGTGTAGATTGGACTGCAAGTCTCCACGAGTGCAGAAGACAACTAGGCTAAGTTACCTATCTCCCTTTTCACAACTGTATTAAAATATCAGACGTAACGCTAAGGTACCCCATATGGCTTACACAATTTAGACAAATTCCAGGGTTTTAAGTTTCATACTTCAGTAAGATCTATGGAAGGTAACCAGGACAAAACCTAAATTAACTGAAGAACAGGAGGAAGAATTCAGAGTGCCTGAAACAAGGCTATCTCCTGAAAGGAAGGTACCGCAATTATTTCATAAATCTTTCTGGAATTGCTTCACAGATTACAGGTTTAATTAAGAAAAACATTATATTGAAGGGATATTAAGCTTCTGGAGACCTTGCTATGTATTTAAAACATTAAGACTCCCAGGAGTCCCAATAGTATGTCTGTCTTCAGATTTCACAGTGTTTAAGTTCATTACAAAATTACTTGGTTTAAATTTTAAGAGGATGCCATCTGTTTTGGCGAGATACTATATACCACAAAGAACATAAAATGAAAAAGGAAACAAAGTAGATCTACTATCGATTCTGCTCATTGAACAGGCCATAAAAGAAACATCAGAGCTTAGTAAAAGGAGTGAGTACTTCCCTCTCCCCTCTTCTCCTATTATTAGCTCTCTGACAAGCAGAAAACAAAAAGTACAAAATAGTATATTTAGGATGGAAACACTTCATGTTCAGCTAAACTGATTTTAAGGCAAAGTCCTGAGAACACAGAAGGAAAGAACTAGGGGATAATCTCAGAGGGATTCACTTAACATGCAACAAGAGATCCCAGTCACTTCTATTGGCCCCTCCCAATTACCATTGACTTAGACTACACTCCCACAGAGACTTGCCAGTAGGAAACAGGTATTTTTAAGTGAAATAACTTGCCAACTTTAGTAACTGTTTCTGCTCTTTTGTGCCTTACTTCATCTTCGTGGAAGATGAAGACTTACTCCCCAGGCTGACAGAAGCAAAATTAAAGTTTCATCTGAAACAAGTTAATTCCTTTTCTATTCTAGTCTATCTATGGCATCTCCGAAACTATTTGAGAAGTCAAGAGGCACAGAAAATGAAGCGCACCCATCAATCACGTATCCAATTCAAACCCCTCTGCAAGGTGGCAAACTTTCCAGTGTGCTCTTCCGCAGCCACAACGCACAACGTATCCAAACAGGAATACTGCGGACTAGACGGAATACGTCATTCCTCAAACCAAAGGCCACCAGGGAGCACAGAACTTACCCGGGGGCATGAGAAGCCCCAGGACGGCTCCCTTCCTCCGCAGCAGAACCTGGGAGTCAGTGTGGGTGGGAAGCCCTCCGAGCACCCTGCTCCCGGGCAGCGGCACAGGAAGCGGAGCACGCACGGCAAAGCTCCTCTCCAGCAGAATCAGTAGCTAAAGCTGTGCAGAGGGACTGATGGATGGCAGTCCCCTGGGAAAAGGGGGACTGAAGCCACTCGCTTCCTCTCACCTCCTTCCTCAGCTATCTCTGTGCTTTGGGATGGAAACTACTCCCTCTATGATGTTTTCCTTGTTTTGTTTTAACCTTTACCTTACTTAGCGCACCCCAGTTTCAGATACATTGATGGTGTATGAACAAGGACATCTGGAAGTACAGTTACACAGAAGGGGGTGCACAAACTGAAAGTCTGCCTGTAAAACACAATCCCCAGCATTCTCATACAAAACCCCCCAACCCGTTGCCATGTGACATTTTAGTTTTTGTACCAGAATTTCACTATTTGTTAAATAAATAACAGATTGCTTCTTAACAAAGAGTGCTCAATGGCAGAGAAATGGCTTTTAATTTCTTCAGAAAATACCTCTGAAAAATTCTGGGGTAGAAAGCTGGCAACACTGAACGCCCGTTAACGGGGAGATTAGCTGTGTGGTGGTTCAGTGGGGATTTCTCCAGTGCAGAGGGAGGCCAATGCCCCACCACATATTTACCTTTCTATCTGGTCTACGCAGAAGGGGGCAAGCCTGCTCTGCTGCTCCCACACGTTCCTGTGATCCCACACACAGGGAGGTGAAACAGATCACAAATCTAACCACAAAATTAATCCTACAGATAAGGAAGAATAAGATGCGTGGTGTGACTAGTAGAGAGAAGAGCCATTCCTTTAAGCAGCCGCCCTCATGTACCAGATAAAAGAACGTACCTTTCTTAATTCCACTCTCGCTTCTAATATTCGTTGAATTCTACACTTTTTTCTACTTCCAATGCTTTAATACTATTTTGATGCAATTCATTTTAATGTCATCCTTTCTCACACTGTTGCTATTTTCCCCATCCACACAGTGCAGATTAACACAGGAAATTCCAAACAATGACAAGAGATTTACACAGTAAAATCCCCTGCGCATCAATGCAGACTGGTTTCTTAAATGCTTCTGGCAAGCAGACAAACCCTTCAACCTAACGTTAAATTAAAACCATAAGCAAGTGCTACATTCTTTATCAGTGTTTCTGAAAGATCAATCCATTTTAAACTGAGGCAATAGACCACAGTGAATTTACTGGAACGCTGTGCTTTGCTGTGAACAGTATACTCCTGTTCGGAAAACATGTTGGCAAACACTTCCTGGGGGAGCGCCCTGTTTGCTTTCACCTGGTAACTTATGTAAAATTAAAATGCTCTCACATTTTATCTTCAGTAGGATTTGACCTCACGTTACCTTTCACTTTAATTAAAAATATATTGAAGAGCTCAAAAGAGGAAAAACTGGTATTTCCCACAAGCACAGAAGGTATTTTTCCATTTTCACTCGCTGATTGATGTCAGCCTAAATTAAGCCTTAGCTCTCCTCCTCGTGAGCATGACAAGCTCATTCCAGAACCACGGAAACTGGAATACATTAGAACTACATCTACTTCGGTAGAATGAGTGTTCACCTCTCTACTACTTGCAAATTACTACTGCTATTGCCAGGAACAACAAAGATTAAGACTTAGTTATGGAAACAGACAGCTGATGAAGACATTAAAGTAGTATTTGTAATCATCAAGGGACCAATTCTGATCTCTCCTGATAAATATTCGGCTGACTCCAACAGAATACAGCTGTTCCACAGAACGGGTAGCACTCAGAATTTTTCAGGAAAAGTACATGACTTAATATAGTTGACTAAAACCAAACTCGAGCACCTTTCGTTTTCCTTTATTCTAAGGGCAAAAACCGACCACAGAACAAAAAAAGTCCAAGATTACAGCAGATTCTTCACCCAAGAATTAAATTCCTTACAGGAGAGTGGAAAGCAATACACACAAAGTAACTGAAAGCCTTCAAAACTTCCACAAACCACCATCAGTGGCTTATCTAGAAAGATAAAAGTAGATGTTATTTTCATTAAATTTCTCTCTTCCATTTGGAAGTTCACTTGAAGTTACCTTTGGCTGATAGGAATAAAATGTACTTACTGAACTACTCCACTTACTTCTGTGCTGTGTACTGGTATGTAAATTCTCACCTTACTCTCATTTCTTATTCTTCATGTAATTTAATTTATGTGCATATTCAAATAACATTTCTTATAAATCTCAAGTTTTATTACAAGTAGAACGATCACCCCAGATGTTGACTTTCCTATAAGGTGCACACCAACTACAAAGCTCTCCAAGTCTTAGAAACACAGACTTTTGGGTAAGTGTCAAATACCAGCCAAGCCCTCCCACCTGAGCAACATCTACTATAGTTAACTTGCTTATCTACAATTGATTTACCTTTTGGTTTTTTCCCCTATTATGCAGGAAAATAGAAAACTAGTTCAGGGAACCACATTAAACTTATGCTGCAGTAGACACAAAGTCTACTATCTTCCTGCTGTCATATAGTTTACAGAATACTTTGCCCCAACAGATTTCATTTCTCTAGCTCTGAATTTTTTTAAAATCAATATTCTGTGTAGATTATTACATTTACCCTTGTAAAAAAACTTTAGTTAGCACCTTTTGTACTAATTACCTTAAAAATCATTTGAGTTTTGTGTACTTTTAAACCTGACTGATGATCTTCTAACTAGTATTTCCTGCATAACTTAATTATAAGAACACAGAGTTGTTCAGGAACTCTTGGTAATCCCTTTGTGTACAGCAACTGTTTTCTCATATCTGCCCCATTTCTGCAGAATGTATCTTCAAGACAGGGACTAGATTACTACACATTTCTGCAACACTTACTGCAAGACTTTGATCCAGTTATTACTACATCAAACTATACCAGGAACAATTATTTCTAAGAGGCATGATTTCAGTGACCATATTCTCTAAATTTCATTTTTAAGCTTTAAACTTCAATTACAGGACACTCACATCAACCTTAGAATTGTAAACAGTACCACTTCAGCAACTACCACAAAAAGTTCAGGAGGGGGGAAGGTATCTTACTTCTCTCACAAGTCACAATCACACAAGCGCTAAGAAACATTTATATTCTTCTGCTCTACCAAAGATAACTGTAGCTGCATTTGAACAGCACTAGGCCAACAGATTGTCAACAGCAGACAGACATTATCTGCATCAAAATACCTCCCAAAAACCACTTACGTAGTGCTGATCTGCCTTTAACATGATTGGACATTTTGGTGAAATTTAGACAGCCATATTTATTTCAACTCTCATTCTGTGGATTCTTCTTAGCTTTTACTTCTTTCCATTTCAGATAAAATTCTACCAAACAGATTAGTGTTCACCAAGGCACGTTTCAAGAGGGATGCTGTGCAGTGTATAATAGAGATTCTGCAGGAATTCCATAGCACAATTCAGACTACATCCCATTGAATAGATATTGCACAGGAAAATCAGGCAAAGGTGCTACGTAATTCTGTAGCACTCCGGAGTCGATGCAGGCAGAACACAGAAACGTTAAATAGATGACACTTTCTCAATAAACCTGTATAGCAGAAGTGCAGGAGTCAAAACTTCAGAGAAGTATAATACAGTAAGCGAAGCGTATTTTAAAGTCTTCCAGAATTTACAGCAAGTTAAAAATTACTACCTCTATAGGAGCTGCCTACAGAAAATCACTCAAGAGTAATACAAACTTAATGTTTGGATAATTGCATACATGACCTCTTCAACATGCAAACTAAATTCCACACACCTACTAACACAGGACACTGAAGTTGTTCCAGGTATCACCAGTTTGCACAGAATAAGCAAGTAAACAAAAGAAATGCTTTAACTCATCTGGCAGGTGTAGCTGTCGCTGTTCAATGACCAGTGCAGAGAGATCCACAGGTTACCTCAGAACACCAGCAGACCACACGGAGCTAAGACTATCAAACCTTTACTGTATTGAGCAATAAACCTGGGAAACCAGGTAAAGGAAAAGTGCACCCTACGCAACCGCTTTCGGATCCGCATTCACTGAGCCCTGTATTCTTACGCTTGCCGGTTCATGCACTGTCCCACTTCGCCTGGGTCTGCAAGCAGTACTACTACGATCAGGCAAATTGCACTTCTATTACCAATTCCTTCCAAAGCTGGAAACAAAAGCCACCCAGCTGGCTTCCACACAGGGCAGTTCAGCTGACACACACTAAGCTTGGGTTGACAAGGTGTACCCTACCTCAGTGACCTAATACGCAGGCATTAAGTGTTCCTGCATCATCACACTCTCTTCCCACTTCTGAGTAAAGCCTCATCAGGTGTAGCCACCACAGAAATCTTCTAACTGCCTTCAAGTAGTATTATTTCTAAAACTGAGACCTGCCAGACAGGAGCTTTGTGGAAAAGCAGCATCAGTTTGGTTTATCCACAAACCTAATAATCCACCACCCCCCCAAGACAACCGGACTGCTTCGTATTGTCCCTTCTGCACACGCTACCGCCTCGTCCCTTCCCCCAATACGTGCCATCAAGTGTGAACCTTCCCAAAATCTGTAGACAGGAAGAGGGATCGAGGCTTATCAATTACAAGGTCAAACCAGAAAAACATCCTTGCAGCTGCAGAGGGTAACAGGGAGGGGAGCAATACCCAAATGTCTGGGAAAGTACTTCAAGTGAATAGTAATGAGCAAGGCCAACGTGGAAGAGGAGACTTGAGGTAATGCTGAGGCAGCCACTCCAGCTGTGAAGGAACGCTCCTGAGGGGTAAAGGTGAGCACTGATAGAAACGCTGAGGATGAGAACAAATCCGATTAAGCAACGCAGGAGAGCTGAGCGCGAGGTGTAGGAGAACACCACCAGAAGGATACTAAAGGCGATCACCAGAAGCGGACGCAACTGTATGAACTGCTCCAGGATACGGGCTGGGGGGTCTGTGCAAATTATCAGTGAACTGTCTGCAAAAGACTAGCAGGAAGTGTGCGTGGAAGAACGGGCTGTACAGAGCAACAGGGAACACAGACATCCTTACAAATGGAAGTCTGCGTATGCACACAGCTACATCTGCAGTTAAAACAGTCTGATCATACTGCAAAGTTAGCATCGCTACCAGGAGTTTGCCTTTTGTCTTTCCTTACGTGTGTATTCTATAGAGAGACTAAAGTTTACAAGGATCAGTTCATCACGCACTTTTTATAGCGGTAGTTGAAGTTTGACCTTTATACTGTAAACCCCACTCCCAACAGATACGATAGTGGCAGCATTTAAAATAAAACACCGCAATATTGTGTATTTCCTAAAGGAGCGAGTGATTTTATCCGTATCGCAATTGATTCCTCTGAAGTACTACAACTGTACATTTGATATATATATATATAATTGTTTATAATACAGGTAAAAAAGCCAGGAAGCTAAACTATCTTTTACCAAGATAAATCAGTGGACTTTTCAGAGATTCCTGTCTTCTGAAGGCATCAGTGGATTAAGAGATGGAAAACATAGTGTCAGTGGAATGGGAATTAGTGGGGAGTAACTCCAGCCACTTAGTGCAATGGAGTTAGTGAGGAATAACAGTAGGAAACAGTGCAAGGATGTTTACTCACATCCCTTACTTTGCTGAGAACATGGAAATGGAAGAGGCCTACACTAACAAAGGCACGCAAACATCTTTCAGAAAATATTATCCTGTTTATTATGGCAAGAACTTGAGAATTGTTTTATTTCTTTAAAAAAAAAAATCATAAGGAATTATATTCCCTCAATAGTTGTAAAGATTTCCAGGTAATGATTTGCCTCCAAATCTGAATGAATTTTTTGAGCTAGCATACATGTCAAGCACCAAAACTGCTAGCTGAATAAAGCCAGAAAACATACCTTACAGAAAAAAGTAGACTTAAATTTAAGCATGTGACAAACTCAAAGATATATTGCTACAAAATCTACCTATTTGTAACATAAGAAAGGAAATTCCTATACAAGAGTTCAGAATATGTCATTAAAACACTACAGCTGAGAACGGGAACTTGTTCTCATACATGCTCATTGCTACCGTATCTCCGCTCGCATCTTTTCTACAGCTGACAAACTATTTCACTGCTGTGACAAAATAATACAAAAGCTAAACTGATCCAAAAGAGTGTTCCAAAAATGTAGTAACAAAAAAAAAAGTTCACTGCTACACAGAGCACACGGAACAGTATCAAAGGGTCAAGAATACGCTTGGCCATTATCTTTGACAGAACTACGGTTATGTAACTTACATTTAAGGTTACACAATTTACCGACAGCAAACTGTCCCCGATCTACCTGACTGACCCTGGCGACGAGGGAAGATCAGCTTTAGCAAGGTGGACAGGACAGTCTCCCGTAGCATCTTCGTAGCCAAGCTGGATACCCACAGACTCCGTGGACCATCAGAGGTGGTGGTCAACACGGTCCAAGGTCTGAGCGCACGCAGTCACACGTGACGTTGCTCGGAGTCACTACTGGGGCCAGTAGCCGTGCTGGTAGATGGGAAGCTGAACATCCGTCAGCTCGGCCTTGCTGTGACAAAGGCTGCCTGCACGCTGGGTCACGTTGGTGGTGTAAGAGGAGGTGATTACATCCCTCTCCCAGGCACTTAGGAGCCCGTAACCGCAAAACCACGTCTGGTTTAGGGGTCGTGCAACCCAAAAGAGTGCAGAAAGAGCGAGTTGAGAAGGCAGGCACTGACATGGTTAGCAGAGCTGCAGCACACAACCGAGGCGGGAAGCTAAGGCAGCGTGTCTTCTTCTGGAAAACGGACGGCTATGGTGGAGGAATCCAACTGTTGTCTTCTCCCACTGAAGGGGTAATTGCGTGCAGACAAGATGGAAACAGACTCCCTTCAGAGGTGCACAAACGAGGGGTAAGAGGCAGTGGTCCCAGGTTGCTCCTCGGGAAGCGTTCTTCCCCAGCGCACGTGGTTAAGCAGCGGAAAAAGGAGCCTGACAGAGGCTACGGAATGGCCACCACTGGAGATTTTCAGAAGAGGTGCACAAAGCCCTCAGCAACCGAAACTAACTTTGGAATTGGCTCCCCGTGAGTACCGGGTCTGCCTGAATGACCTCCAGAAGTCCTTTCCAACTTAAATTATTCATGATATTACATGTTCGTATTTGCTCTGTAACCACATGCATTAAACCTGCCTCAAGAAACTTTGCAGAAAAGCATTTATGCTGATCCTCAAGAGCGAAGAGACTTCTGTCTTTAGGCTTAGATGAGGTACAAATGAGTATTTTGGATCTTCCAGGGAAACTCTGAGGAAAAAATTTGACTATGCAAAGAAATAAAAACAGAGCGTATTCTACTGGCTGTTTAAGGTGCAGTCAGGGCAAGAACTGGTATAACTACATTACATCCTGCCCGGGCCGGTGTTCTCTACTTAAGCCTAGAACCTATTTTACAGTTAATTAGCTCTGCCTATGTACTGTATTTCTCCAGATTTTAGTACTTCACTACTTATTTCTGGATTCCTTCACTGCCAGTAAGCATCTGTATCATACTTTCCACTATACGAGCCATTAGAACTGTGCTTTATAGGTTGCCTGCCCCAGGACAGGAGTGAGGAGAAAGGCAGAGAAAACAGACATCAAATTTTTTGATTACTTTTGCTTTCCAAGTTTTATTTTCAACTTTACAATCAAAGGAAAATTCTAGTTTTCCTTTCCAGTCCAAAAAATTGGATTTTCTTGGTGAAGCACTTAAATAAGTAGTTTAGAAACACTTTTGCTATTGAGGGGGCACAAGATCACAATTAATAAGTGACCTGCATATTCATTCTTTAAGAATTCTTCAAAAGAACAACAAAAAAAAATTCACTTTTGCATTTCATTTCTCGTATTGCAGCGCTGTGACTTTTGTGCTGTCTCTTAAAGGTGCTTCTACTTCAGAAAAAAATAAGTGTATATCTTATGCAAAAAACAAGCACAAAACATATCCAGTTTTTAAAAAAGTCTTTCAGATAAAGACTAACAGGTATTAAGACTAACAGATTTTCTATCTCTTCACTTTACTTAGTTTTGCAAGACACACTCATCTCTTACAAATTAGAGAAAAGGCATTTATAATGATGTCCCCCGACTATACTCGGTCTCACTAAGGAAATTCCACGTCAGTATCTCTGTAAAAAGTCAAGTCAATTAAGGAGTACATCACTCCTCTGAAAAGAAAAAAGTCTAAGACTCAACACAAGATTAAAAAAGGTTGAACGATTAACTTTATATTTCACCTAAGGCTAAGTCTTACCATGGTAACCATTAACAAACAAAAATATTTCAAAGTAGCCAAGCAATCAAACTTTTGCTTCTGTTCATACGTAATAAAGGAAGTTTAGACTGGCTTTTGTAAATGCAGGCCATACTCTCGCAAACAATTAAGTGAATGGTTAACTTTGCAGAAGATGATAGCTTAAACTTCAAATAGATGAAGTTAACACACGTGACTGCACGATCAGGCTTTTACTCTAAGGTACTGATAACACAACTAAGTTTACATTGATAATACAACCAAATTTAGCAACATTTTTATTCCAGACCTTCCTTGTAAATGAAAAAGAGACTTTTGATTACCATAAAGACACACTCGGAAGAGCCTTATCATAGTTGCAGTGCTGGCTTATACAAGTCTCACCCTTTGTTCCTCCCCTACACCACCTCTTCAGTTGCGCTGGGGTTTGACATACCGGTTAGCAGGGACAAAACAGGCTGAATCAATGAACTGAACCTTGTTAAAAACAGTACTGCCAAAAGGAAAGTAACTTACAACTCTAAGAGCTACGTAAAGAGTTGAACAAGCACCAGCGAAATAGCGACACGAGGGCTGCGCTAGCCAAGCCTGCTGCCAAGAGAAATACTAGTAAAATTACAGCCTAACCTAAACCTGCATCTACCTGTTCGTAACTCACTCAGATGAATAAGCACATTGAGACAAATGGGGGCAGGGAGGTACCCAACGGCCTTAGGTGAGCTTTCCATCTGTTAAGCAAGCTACATATGCCACAATCACGCTTTGATGAGAACATTAAAAGTCTTCTTTATTTACTTCATTAGCACCCTTTCAAACCAAGTTTACTAATTGTTTACAAGGTCTACTGCACCAACGTTCAGAAAGGCGGGGGAAGCGGTGAGAACGCTCTGCAGTATATCATCCAAAAAATCAGGATTCATCACTGAGTAAGTTAAAAAGCTGAGAGAACCCCCATGAACACTATATAACTCTCCCAGAAACAACAATAACTCCAAGCAAAAATACTTCACATTTCACTTGTCCTTATTTGCCTTGGTCCTCGCTTACACAGGTACTTTTTGTTTGTTAGTTTAGGAACAGGCTGTGACTGAATAAGAGCCATTGTTTTTCAATAAATAAGTCTGCTAACCGTTTGTGTAATTACCCCAACTTAACCATCTTTTTTTTTTCCCCCCCCAAACTGAGCTCTGAACTTCATAAAAATCCTAATAAATGTCACTACAAACTGTTATTTTAGATTTCATCTTCTCATTCCAAGGCAATCTATTCACCACTGGTTTAGATTTCTATTAAATAAAGTTACTTTTGTATAACTGGAAATAAAGAATATTTAGCTCATTTTGAATTAACGTGTATTTGGGAGGTTTGTGTATTCAGGAACACTTTCACGGTGGTCAAGCTGTACCAGCTTAAAAAAACCCTATTCAGTTCTTATAAAGCACATTACCAATCTTTACATGAATGTTTACCATGAAATTTTAATTTTTACTCATTTCTTCCTGATACTTTGATACATAACACATCAACAAAAATAAAAGCGTATTTGATTAAGAAATACAGAATTTGATAGGCAATAGGAAGCAAATTAAATGTTATGGAACAGTATTTCCATGTCTGCCTCCAGATTATATTAGACACTTCTGATGCTCACATCCACCGCTTTTTAAAAAACAACTGAATGCAACTGAAAGGTTCAAGAATACTGAAAAAAGCTACAGACCTGAAAAAAAGCCAAAGAAAACCCTGGAAACATAGAAGGCCGGGGTCTGTGTGAAGCTTCAGATCACAGATTCCAGTTCAGGTTTAAGCAACAGTTTGTAATAATCAAATAATAACCAAAAAAAAAGAAAAATCATAGATTTCCAAATGGAAATAAAATCAGGAGTCTATTAGTTCTCCAAGTTTCACATAGGGAAGCATTTTCCCCCAAGAACTTGCCCCTATACATTCACTTTTTAAAATTATTTGGGAATATATGCGGTAGTGGCAGAAAGAATAAAAACAGCCTGAAGAAATATTTTACAGGTATTATACAGACAACACCTACTACAGTAAGCCCATACTAAAAGAAGTACTACACCAAAATACTAAGCATTACAGCTGTACATTTCTGCTGAGCCAAAGCCTTGTATTCAAAGAGCAAAGTGCATTTCAGACCTTGTTTTTCTCTCAAAACCATTGATTCAAGCAGTACCGGCAAGCTACTAAAAAAAACAAAACCCCAAAACCACACAAAAACAAAACACACCAGCAAAACCTACAAACCTCTTACAAGTTAGAGGGATTCTAGAACCCCAAAGAAAGCCCCTGGGATCACTGGGCGCTGACAAAACACGGGTAAAAGCCCATTCCTCCTGCTGAAGCCCGTAGCCTGGCACTAGGCCTCAAAAAACAAGGAGACAGCCTGGGAGCCAGAAAGTGAGCAACGCTATAGCAACGCACCCAGGGAAGCCTTTCCCCTTCCTGCCAAATAGTGATCCGCCAAGGAAGTCACCCCGCACTGTCCCTGTCCCCGAGGAGGAGCACAGCGGGGCTCCTTCCCGCTATCCCTCGCCTCCGGGGGGGACAGCCGGGCTGGGGGCTAGGGGGGGACCTGCGGAAGAAAGTCCAGGAAGAGTCCAACTCCGCTGGGAGCGGGAAAACAAGCGGCTACGGAAATACAGAGCGGCTCCCAGAGGTCTCCTCTGCAGAAGGCGGCTGCGTGATTGTCCCCCTGGCTGCGGTCCCCACACAGCAGGTACACAAAGCCTGGGAAGGAACCGCCTCGGCCATTCCTATCCTCAGGGACAGAGAACCGCTAGGCCCCGCCGACAGCCGACGCTGCAGCAGCAGCGACGATGTAAACTTTCCATTTGCAAAACCCCCAAATATCACATAAAACGTAGCAAGAGCAACAGGTTTAGTGTTCCCAGCAGGATGAGGAAGACCCAGCAGACACCCCCTGAGCAAAGCCCATACAGAAAGTCTCCCTGTGAGGCAGAACTAACTGCCGGCAATCGCTACTAATCCATCCCAAATTAAACGGGAACTAAGGCGAGCTCGGTTAGCTTAGCAAAGCAATCTGCAGACAAAAAGACAAGCCAGGTAGCATCTCGTTGACTTAACATGCAAAAGTGTTTCAAGCTACTACTGAAGATCACCAAAAAATAAAGCCACACTTACATCGTCTCTCCAGTCTTAGCAACATGACAAAGAAACTGATCCAGTATTGGGCACACTTCCTTCTTCCCTCTCTTCTCAAAATCTGCCGGTACGAGAATGACACAAGAAGAATGGTAAAAGAAGACAGGACAGAACAAAAATTCGTAACAAGCAGCGATCTGCTTTAATGATCAAGCACAGCTCCCGCAAAAAAAAAAAAAACCCAAAAAACAAAAAACACACCACCACCTCACATTCACGCCTGCACAAAGCTGCGGCTCTTCCCCAGCGCTCCGCCAGCTTCCCAACCCTGTGAAAGGCTTAATATTCTCGTGGGGGGAAGCGGCGCGCGGCCGAGGAGCAGAAGTTGATGTGCAACTTCTCTGGAGCAGCGACAGCGGGGACAGGCACCGGGAGAGGCACCGGGAGACACAGGCCGGCTTCCTGCGGGCTGAGGTGAGGCAGGGCCGGGGCCGCGGCCGGCCTGCGGGGGCGCCGGGGGGCGCGGGCAGCCCCGGGCCTGCAGGGGGAGCGGGAGGGGGCAGCCGGCGGGTCACTACGCTGCTCCCCCCTCAGGCAGCCCGCGCGGGGGGACGGCTGGGGGGG
>VZSF01004307.1:177998-204185 GCA_013398295.1 Chionis minor
CCAGCTCCGACAAAGCGGGGCTGGAGTCATGGAACGCTGTAGGCTGGAAGCGACCTTAAAGATCATCCACTTCCACCCACCCTGCCCTGGGCAGGGACACCTCCCACCACGCCAGGGTGCTCCCAGCCCCGTCCAACCTGGCCTTGAACCTCCAGGGATGGGGCAGCCACAGCTTCCCGGGACAACCTGCGTCAGGGGCTCACCACCCTCACAGCCAGGAATTTCTTCCTAATATCCAATCTAAATCTGCCCTCTTCCAGTGCAAAACCGTTCCCCGTCTCCTATCGCAACGCTCCCTGACGGAGCCCCTCTCTCCCGCCCGGCGAAGGTCCCCAGGCTGCTCCAAGCAGAGACCAGGTGAACCCGGAGGTGAACCCCGGGGGCTCCAGCCCGGCAGCCCGACGGCCACATACGGGCTCGTCCACCCCAAACGCTTCCGTAGGACCGAGGGACACGCGGTGGCTGTTCCTGGAAGGAAAGGGAAACGCTAATTTAACACGCACAAAAAGAAGTTGTAAATACGGTAGCCAAATAGCGATGCCAACTGTTATTCTGGGCATACGTGAGCTGGCACATCGGCAGCGGTTTACGATTAGGTACAATCCTGATACGGACCTGGGCTGCGTCCCAGCCTCCTCCCAAAGCCGGCCCACGGAGGCAGCCATGTGCGCAGAGGTGTCCGTCCTGCCCTGCAGGCACATCCCTGTCGGCGCTCGTGGCCAGGGCCGGCCCGGCCCAGGGCTGACCAAGGGCAGGAGTGGATCGGCTGGATGGGCCGTCTCCAGCAGCAACGCAGACTGCCCCGCCGCCTCAGAGCGCTCCCTAAAAAAGATCATGATCACAGAACGGTTTGGGTTGGAAGGGACCTTAAAGATCGTCCAGTCCCAACCCCCTGCCCTGGGCAGGGACACCTCCCACTAGACCAGGTTGCTCCAAGCCCCGTCCAAGCTGGCCTTGAACCTCCAGGGATGGGGCAGCCACAGCTGCTCTGGGCAACCCCGGCCAAGGGCTCACCACCCTCACGGTGAAAAGTTTCTTCCTAACATCTAACCTAAACATTGAGGTGCTGGAGCATGTCCAGAGAAGGGCAATGAAGCTGGTGAGGGGTCTGGAGAACAAGTCTTATGAGGAGCGGCTGAGAGAGTTGGGATTGTTTGGCCTGGAGAAGAGAAGGTTGAGGGGAGACCTTATCACTCTCTACAACTCCTTGAAAGGAGGTCATAGCGAGGTGGGGGTCAATCTCTTCTCCCAAGTAACAAGCAATAGGACAAGAGGAAATGGCCTCAAGTTGCACCAGGGGAGGTTTAGGTTGGATATTAGGAAAAACTTCTTTACCAAAAGGGTTATCAGGCTTTGGAACAGGCTGCCCAGGGAGGTGGTGGAATCGCCATCCCTGGAGGTATTTAAAAGACGGGTGGACGTGGTGCTGAGGGACATGGGTTAGGGGTGGTTTTGGCACAGGTTTATGGTTGGACTCGATCTTGAAGGTCTCTTCCAACCCAAGTGATTCTATGATTCTAAATCTCCCCTCCTCCAGTGGCTGTGCCAACTTCTCCACTCTCCCAGGTGCCGGCTTGACAACAGAAAACCTCCGATATGGCTAAATTTCTTGGAAGCGCTGTTCACATCACAGCAAAATGGCCCGGTTTGTGGACCACTGCAAATGGCTAAGAGATGAACTTGGCACCCACAGCAAGCGTTTCCTGTGCTGCAATCTGCCTTCTTGGACCCCTTGCATTGATTTTATCATGTGGGAAATGATCACAGGGTGGGCAAGTAATGGTCTCCACTGGCAACTGCATCTTACAGACACCCCAACTTTTATTTAAAAAAAAAAAAATGCATGGCTTCTAAGAAAATCAAGAACCTTTCCGATCTCTATGGCGCTTGGAGGACTACCTAATGCTCAGAGGGATATTTAAGGTTTCACATTTACAGATGCACCATACAAAATCCTTGTTTTGTACTATTGTGAAAACCTTTGTTAAAATAAGGCAGCTCTTACAAGGCTCTTCACGAAGGCTGTGGTCGGGCAGAGGGGAGCTCGTGAGCCCCCACGAGCCTCTCTCCCTCTGCCTGGTCAGCAGGAGGAGGGAAAAGCAGCAGCATGGATTTCACAAACTCACCTTTTGGGACAGACCCTGCTGTTCAAGACACCCAGCAGGGCCAAACGTGGATTTTGATGGTAGAAATCCTGCAAACCCGCGTGTGGGAGGAGGGGGCTGAGCCGCCTGGATCCTGAGCGGAGAGCTGAGCTGCGGTCGTGGCTGTCGGCGTGAGGAGAGCAGAGCTTCTGGGCAACACGGAGCTTAGGAAAGCCATCTGCCTTATAAACTTGAAAAAGAGTTCAGGGCAGGGACACATACCTCAGATTTAGGATTTTGGGACTCCTGCTGACCAAGTGCGAACAGCTGGAAGCTTTAAATGCAACTTTAAAGTGCTACTACTTCTAAGTGTTTTACAAGGGAACTGTCTGGGGTTTGTGCCACGGATTCACTCTCAGCACCTTAAAAGGAAAATGGCATTCCCCACTGGACATCACTTACGGGAGATGTCTCAACAGCAATACTTGGGACTCAGCATTTTTACTTTCTTGTACATGTCTCTTGTGCTACGTGTTCCCTTGCAGGCACATGGCATCATTAACGCCACTAACAAAATGACCAGAGTGACAAAGAAGATACAACTTGCCCAAACCTCTAGGGCAAAAAACCCCATCAAGCCAAACCTAAACCCAACAAACCCCCGGGCATGAGATGGCGTTAAAACCACAGTGAATTTAGCTGCTATTTTTCTACTGACCATGTTGCTTATCGTAGAGACGTGGACACCGCTTTCACCCTTGGCCATCTTGCCCTTGCAGCTCCGCTACCGCGACTCTCCCTGCCTCAAGCCCTCTCTAGCACAAGCACTTTTCTAGTGTTAGACATCGCTATTGACTGAAACTACATTAGTCTGCTTTTATAATTAGTCAGTAACACACTCTCTACAGCATCAACAATACCCTCCCCCAAAACATCAGTGAAAAAAATCTCTTCAACGTGGAAAAAGCTGTGTTGAAAGAAGAGCTGAGAGAAGGCAGGGAGGGAAAGGTTTCAAAGCAAGCAGTGGACGCCGGGCTCAGAAGAGAAGCACTGAGGCCTTTACATAGATGCACCAACAATAGAAAAGGACATTACAAATCAGGTTACAGGTTAGCCTAGGTCCTTTTCCTTGAGGGCCACTTTATTATTTTAAAAGATGTAAAAAAGCCTATAAAAAGAAAGAAATAAAAATACTAGCTTACCTTGCAACCTCCAGCAAAACAGAAGAGCAGAGACCCCACCTTTCCTCAAGTGAGCTTCTCTTAAACAACTTTATACCCCAGCTGACTGCATTTCCCCCAGACACCCCATCAGCTCCCAGCCCAGCTTGCTCTCCCTAGTAATTCCCAGAGCTGCTCACATGCTCTCAATTTTCAGCCCTTCCCGAGGAACTGCATTTCCCAGCATGACTGCTCTTAAAGAATCCCACCAGCCAAAACAAGCCGACAGGCATAAACATGCACATTAAAGTCTAGCACAGTTACACCTACTTACAAAACTCTAGAAGAGCCAATTCAATCATCCTAAACATCACCTCCTTCCATTTACAGGTATCACCAAAGCTAACAAAATAAAACCCGTAATTGCTAATTTGAAAAGTTGTGTTGCTAGCCTGTTCTTCTAAAACAGAAAAAAAACCCCATTGTTCCCAAGATACCTAGAATTACTAGTGAAAACTGGGACACTGTAGCATTTCTTCACTAAAAAAGCAAGTTGTAGGGGAAAAAAAGGAAATACACTTTTAAAAAATTCTTGTACTGCATTCTGTACAGAAATATAAAACTAATTGAACAGTTTGTAATGGAATAAAACACACTCAGCTGTTTTATTAAGTACTTTAGAGCACTTCTTTGTGCTCAGAAAGTAACAGGTTTGGTTTTAATGCCGCCTGCATGATGGGGTAGGTGTGCTTGTGGCCCTATCACATTCTGCATCTTTGCTATTTAAAAGTTACCCATTTCCTTGGCACTAAAAAAGCAAGTTGGAGGGAAAAAAAAAAAAGAAATACACTTTTTAAAAATTCCTGTACTGCATTCTGTACTGAAATATAAAACTTATTTAACAGTTTGTAATAGAATAAAACACACTCAGCTGTTATATTAAGTACTTTAGAGCCACTTCTTTGTGCTCAGGAAGTAACAGGTTTGATTTTAATGCCACATGATGCAGTAGATGTGCTCGCAGCCTGACTTTCTGCATCTTTGCTATTTAGAAGTTACCGGTTTCCTTGGCACCGCTGTGTAACGCACCCCCTGCTCTGAGGGTGGGCAGCGACACCAGGGCCACCACTCGGCTCTTGTCTCTAAAAACCAGCTACAAGCTCATAGAACAATTTCTGCAGGATTTACCTGGTTGGGAGAAATGCCTCTGATTTCATTCCTATCCTTTTATTCCCTATTTTGAAAGAAGCGTAATGAAGTTTTTCAAATAATATACTTCTAAAAGTATGTTTGGAAGTTTTTCAAATGAGCTACTTCCAAAACATACTTGGTTTGGAAGCCATTTTAAATTGAAATAATTAAAAAAAAAATTAGGCAAACATTGAACATCAAGAGGCCCTCAAAATTTGATAGCAGACATGGAATTATAGTGAAAACACTGTATTTTGTTTTGTTTCAGGGAAAATGTTTGAAGATACGCAAATAATACCTGCTTCTGAGGAAATTAGAACCATACCCTCTGGAGCAGGAATAAACCCACAATTATTTCTATGGAAATAAAGCAAAGCAAACACATGAATGACTTGTATATTTTAGGACAAAGCTCAGCTTAGGGGAGGTTTGCATGTTTTGAAACCCACATTTCCTTAACTAACTGAAAAATATTCCAATTCAGAGCAAATAATCTTTTCCTTCCATTTTCAAAGGAGAAACATTTAAATATAACCCTAGAATACAAAAAAGCTTGTAGATAGTTTTATAATTAATTTGTTGTGTGATCTCAAGCAAATGAGTTAGGCAAACATACCTGCGTTTCTTCATTAATTAAACAGAAATGATAATTACTCCTCTTTTAAGGTATTTGGCACACCTTGTAATAAAACCCCACGGAGAGCATGATTTCATTTTGTGTCAGTTCCCAATGCTGCTTATGAAGTATTTACTGAGAATCAACAGTAAAAAAAAATCACCACGTAGGAAAGGAGACGGGGTGGTTTTAAACATTTAACAAAATCATGACGAGATACTGTTTAACAATCCAGATTTTGGGTTTCTTCTTGCACTAAACTGACACAAAGCCTAGTTCAGATTTACATTCTAGATTTCTTTTAAGCTTCTGCAAAGCATATTTTTTGAGAGTTTTCAAAGAGAGCAGGACCAGGTCCTCCCTACAATATAAATCCAGTTCTGCCTGATGCACCTGGACAAATCTCTATTTTCTCACTTTCTCTTATACTTGATAAACTCCGATCGTGCGTTGGTAAGATTTGTGTTCAAATTCATGAAGGAAGACACAGAAGTAACATCCAAGTTATATAGGATACTTTTACACACTCATCTTCCTGAAATACCAACAGAAAATAAAACAAACCAGAAACCAAATGACAGCAATGTAATCACCTCCCACTCTTTGCAGACAAAACCTAAAAAAAAGGGCAGGAAATACCATAATGCCGATTCTGATGGATCTTTAAGGGATTCACATGCACTACAGAAAGGGCATTCCTGCGTCTCCTGTGCCTTCCTTTGTGTCGCTCCAGCTGAAAATACTATTTTTGCCAATTTTGTTCTCCACAGCAGCAGCAGCAGCAGCAGCTCCTGGTGCAGCACGGCCGGGCTAATGCAAGGAAACGGAGGAACAAGGGGAAAGCAGAGGAACGGGGATACTCCGCTCGGCAGCAATGTGGGCTCGGCTGGGACAGTTTATCTGGAAGGTCTTTAACTCCACAACAAACAACAAAACCTGATTCTCGACGTTTAGAACTATAAGACTTTTGAAAATTTCCTCTGAATTATGGACTAGCGGGACCCAATCGATAAGCCCGATGCTCATTAAAATGAGGGCGCAGGACCAGCAGATACTTTTGCTTTCAGTAACGAAGCTTAGATGAGGGATCTAGAGATCCCTGACCTAACCTGACTTCCAGGAATTTCACTCATCGATGTGCGACAGCATTTTGTAAGGTATTTCAACCCAGTTTGAACCCAAATTGATTAGTGTGCTTGGAAAGAACCTGTGGCAACTCGATACAATACCACGCAAGCGAAATGCAGAATTCAAATAGTGGGAACAATAAGAAATGAGAACAATCTTATGTTTTAAGAACCACTTAGATCTTCAAAAAATACTCTACATCGATACACATCAAAGGATTTACAAAAGGAGGTTAAGGGATTTATTTGTTTGGTTTGGTTCAGTTTATACCTGCAGAAAGTCAAGTGTAGTACGATAAAATGACACTAAAAATTGTGTGTTTCTGAACCATTCAGAATGGAAATGTTTTTTGTTTTTTCTTTAAAGTACATCATAGCCACTTCGAGAGAAATTCTGCCCCTCCTCTGAGAAAATGACTCAAAATCCTTAATAGGCTTTTAATAGATCTGGAAGATTTGGGAATATCATAAGATTGGAACAGCTCAAGCGTGGTGCCTGAAATCCAGAAAAGGCTGGAAACAGGAAAAGGGTGTTTGTGGGAGTTGGGGTTTATTTTGGAAGAGTACTCACAGTGAGATTAAAAAAACCCCCAAACCCAAAGAACAGTCAGCTGTGACAAGCGTTCTCAGCTCTACCGCGGTACAGCCCCTACGCTGACACACGAATCCCCGCGTGTTTTCTGGTGTCACTCCGTGAGCCCAGGGCAAACCAGCGCCAGTGCAGGTGCCTTTCCAAGCTGGCTTTCTCACCCCTTCCAGCCAGGATATCCCTAGCACGGAAAGCCTCTCGTAGACTACTCTACAAACTGCAAGATCCTTCAGGATAAACCCAGGCTTGTTTTTTCACCCGCAGCCTCAGGTGGAGGAAGCCAGTGTTCAACACAAGCTGCCCTTTAGCAGCAGCCATCACAAGATGGTTTTTTAAATCCGTGTGCCCTGAGAAGGCACCTGTTTGCACAGCTCTAACCACCACAGCAAGGAATTAACCTCTTTCAGAAGGAATTCGGGAAAGACGCTTCTGCCAGAACAGGTCGACCGATGACGTGGGTTTTTTTCTTTAAAAAAAGGGCTATGTCATTTCAGCCTCACAATTTCAGTACGACCAAAATATTTTAGTTCTAAGACAGTGTTGCACATTTTTGGACTATACTGTAGTTTTCACAAAGTAACACAAGCAATTATGGTGCATTTATAGAAATGTAAAAGTCAAAACAAAATATTTCACCTCAAAAAAAAACATTAACAAAGTGCTCTGTTAATCTGAAATGCTGATTCTCATTTTGGAGTTATGTCTCAATTTTCATTTTCATTTCAAAGGAAGCATTGACAGTTTGTTTTTTATTCCGATCCAGAAGGAAAGCGACGTTTCCAAACATTGCTATTTCTTTGGAAGCACAAATAGCAGTTCCTTGTCTCCCGCCAGTGGGATGCTGCAGCCTCTATGGATCCCAGCAGAGACACACTGGCCTCCGGAGCACGAAGGGGGAAGTTTTTCAGCCTCCCTCCGCGCGGGACAGCCCAGGGGCTGCGCCATCCCGTCCCTGGTTGGGCACGCAGGGGCTACGCGCTGCCATCGCGTTTGACTGCGCCTGATGGAGGGGAGCAAAACGCTCCCTGGAAGTTGGCTCCGTTATGGTTACAGGCTCCTGGTTCTTAGGGGACGAATCTCTTCTTGAAGCAGGGGGAAGGAAATTAAATGATCAACACTTTGCGCTAAAGTTGATAAAGTGGCAAGATTTATCCTACTATTAAAATCTGATGGCTTTTTTGGCTAGTGGTACTTTATTCCCAGCTCTAAACATCACAGAACACGCAGGGAAGTTATCTCTACTGGGATCATACTTTTGAGGAAAAATGTGGAATGATAGGTGAGCCCCATTTGACTTGGTGCTCCACGAGAATGGGACAAGGATGTCTCCTGGAGTCCGAGCCATGGTTATCGATGTGCAGGGAGAAAGAGGCCGTTCCAGGACCCAGGTCCGTCAGCTGGGGATAACTGAGCTCCAAGGCCTCACTGCGGTGAGGAGTTGATTTGTTCCAAGCAGGAGAGCTACAGCCAAGGAGATTAGAGTGAGGTAACGAATCCATCAGTACGGCAACGGGGACGGGGGAAATCACGGTTCAGGTCCCTTCTTCACAGTCGCCAGCAACAGGTAAATAAATGCCCCTCCTGCTGGCTGTTGTGCCCGGGCTACCACTGCCCAGCCTCTGCCTTGGAAAAAGCGTGCGCTCTCCCCTCAACAATCCAGACTGAAGCCGGGTTTGTGAGTGGAAAATCTTGGATCAGACCATCACCCGCCAGCGTGATGATGGAACACGCAACCCAACACCGCGCAACCACACACCTCCCCGGCCAGAGATGAAGCGCGCAGTACAGAGTGCTGCTGTTTTACAGCTGGCCGTACCTTTTCTCATGAATATCAAGGGGAGTTTTATTCTCGACTTCAAAGAGAGCGTGACTGAGCCCAACATACCACACAGCTGAGCAAGCGAGAAAACAATTTCATCACCAGGCGGACAACTGGTTTGGCTGAATAGACAACTCACGAGCTTCTGGCACGCCGAGATGTCGCAGCACAAGCAAGGACATTGCAGCAGTGACCGTGCAAGAGCATTAAAGAAATAAAATTAAATACAAGAAGGGAAGGGAAATTATCCTAAAGGACCAAATCCTCTAAGGAGCAGAAGATAATGGAGAAATAGAAAAAAAAGTAAGAGTAAAAGGTGAACCTTGTTTGAGAGTAGGTTCTGATCTATGGCCACCGTAACACAACTGGAGTCGCCGCGTGACCCACTAGCACTTTGAGGAATGCTAAATGGATGTATTTGTCTCTTGCAGTAAATAGCCAATGTAATACTCTCTCCCTATGGTAAAATTATAAAAAAGGACCATTTTTCTCTGTTTGATGCAGACATACCCTGTATACATACACTATATATACACTACACTCCATCCCAACCAGATCCAGTACATGCAGAAACTCGTGTATTTAAAAGAAAACCATCAAAACTTGCTTAAAACTTCCTTTATTTGTAACGTAAGCCAAAGGATCGTAGTGAACACAGAAATACATGGCTAGGCCTCCTTGGGAGCTATAAACAATTGGTGCACTTGTCAAGTAAAAATACACAAGCAATTAAATGGTAGAGAAAAGGTATAGAATTCTTTACACGCAGGCTCTTGTTGTGTGTACACACACACCCACACACACGCGCACACCCACAGCAGTTTCCAGTTTCCACCTGCAAGCAAAATGAGAGCCGAGCTAGCAAGGCCCGCTTTGTAATACGCAGGAAAATAGCCTAGAAAAACTCTCACATTATATAAATGATGAAACCAAATGCTTCCCAGTCTGGCAGGTCTTTGTTGTACGAGGCGCACTGGTAGCCTGACACTTTCTTAATGGCTTTGGGCTAAAAGGAGGTGCTCAGCAGCTCGTAATGTAAAGCCCCTATTTATCTATCTTCAGCAAGTTCAAGTATAATATAGCAAATTTAAAACCTGAATATTTGATGCCGATACAGCAAGGACTCGGTTACATGCTTAGCTTTCTGCATGGCATATAAGCCTACTGACTACACAGGCAAAATTCAGAGTATCCAACATTTGCTGGGTTAAGGCTTATTTTCAAATAAGCCAGGCAGAGTTCGCTGGGCTGTAGGGCCCACTGTCTCTTCCTCCATGTGAAAGGTGATTCTTTTCCTTTGTTATCAACACATTCCATGTGCTGGAGTTTCTAGTCATTTAAAGAAAACTATCTTCATTTCCACGCTACGTTATGATGACACTGCTCAAGGTGTTACATTAGCAAAGGTGTTTTGGTTACATTATACCATTGGAAATAACTAAAGTACACAAGGAGAGGGAAATGAGGATATAAAGTCTATGTAAGTATTTACATATCCCATTATTAAAATAAATGAAGGCTAATAAACAAGGAATTAGCCATAAGTATGAAATACGAAATTAATGAAAACTGCTTTCTAAACACGATTAATATTAGAATCAACTACTGTTAAAACCAAAATATAACATGGTTTTGGAAGCTGCAATAAAATATAAATTAATAGTTCTAACAACAAAAAAATGAAAGATGCATAATTGTTTTAAAACACTTTGGAGAGCTCGAATTATAGCGCTTTTTTCTCAGAAAAAGCACAGCAGGGGGGAACCTCCCCCCTTCTTCCTGCAAGTTGATATTACATTAACAAAAGCCTTCATGTTAAAGCATATACTTCATATATTTTAATAGCCATTGAGAACATAACACAGTTCATTTTAACCATAATGTAGCACCTCCTGTAAACATAAAAAGCACTGTTTTAATCTCTAATCATTTTATATGCAATAATGCCTTTGTTTTGCAATGAATTCCATTCCTTCATTTTAATGTGCCCATAGTTGCAGGGTTCTGCTGAATCACAGCTTACACAATCGCAGCCTCCTAAACTTCAGAGGCTTAGCACCACAGTTGCAACTGTCTGGGCAACAAGACGTTTGCTCTGCAACTTTCTGTGGCTTGTAGATACCGTAGAAATGAGGAATTCAGAGCGCCCAGCGTGCGTCTCATCTATCCTCGTTTGACCTACAGTCAGCTTTACCCCAATACTTGAAAAATAAGGAGCAAAAAGCAAGATATTTTCTACAAGTTCTCAGTATTGCTAGCGTAAAAGGTTTACCTGTCGTATGTTAGGCTTACATTATCTTAAACTTTTTAAAACAGCCAGCTGAATTTCTCCTTTCCTTGCCTTCTGGCTCTGAAGTCTTCAAGGTTCATTTGGGCTGTGTTTTCAAACTTTTCTCTGTAGCTAGAAATGTACTAGCTACAGAGTACTGTTCTTTTAAAGCGGCAACTAAAACTGCAGTTAAAATAGAAAATACTAGGGCAAGTCGGGGGAGACAGTAACGTCTACACTTAAGTTTAAATGCCTTTCTGGGCCCTGGGCTTTCAATCAAAATAGACGCAGAGCTGCCTCTGTCCTTTGCATGTCGACATACACGTACATGGCAAAGGCTGCGAGTTAACGGATCTGTCAGAAAGATGCACAAGCGGTCGATTAGAATTTGCAGCCCACGGAAGCGCGAACAACAGACGCAGCCGTTTGTCAGGCCTGTGAGCACAGGCCAGCAGTGAAACTGCCAGGACCAAGACCGTATGCCCCTTATTCCAAGCCTCCATCTTAACCCCTCCGCTACTCAGACGACTCTGCAGCGATGCCGTGTGGTGTCATTCACCCAGCGCGCTTACGGGTGCATCACGGACGTTTTCACACTCTGGTGTTTGCAGAAAGTCCGCCGGCACTTCACCCTGCGTACAGCCTGTTTATCCGGCAGCCTGGGATGCCAGCAGGGCCTGTGTTTTCCCTCCTCTCACGAGCCGCCACACAAGGAGAAGGAATGTGCAAGCGAAAAGGACTTTCTCTCGGAGACCGATTTCTTATGAAACTCTGCATCAGTTCTGACTGGATGGGGTAGAAACCCCCAAAACCGCAATTCTTCAGAAAACCTACTTTTTAACTTCGGAAACATCCTTTCCCTCATCCACACACCCCAACAATTTATCTCTAATAAATGTTACATGTACAAGGTATACATTCTGCACCAGTTTTCCTTTCGTTAGAGAAAAGCTTCGTGCATGTCACCCTCCTCACCCCTCTCCTACTTTGCCTATTAGATATAAACGGGAGTAGTTCCAAGGAATGGCTATTACAGACTTGAAAAGTAAGTTCATTTCCTCTGCTGTTTTCTTTAAGCGCTCACCTACACATCCCCCTCAGGGCTATGCTGAGAAGATGCCCTCTGGGAGTCTGCTCTTGTACCACTGCTCTGGAAGAGCATCCTCACTTTCAGTTCCCTGGTGACTTGTCCCAAGCACCTTTCAGCTGCTGCGAGTTTTAATAAGCTCTTGTCTGTGCATATCCTAAGATGAATGTCATACTTTCAAAATCTAAACTAAATGAAGTATTTTAAATAACCATCAAAGCCATCTTGTATCTTCTTTCACTTTGAGACTATTCATTATGATCCTGGCATAAAATTTTCTTCTTCCAGGAACGGAAGTGCCGGGCAGAAATAAACTCCTGTGCCCGGGTTTCTGGCGAAGCAGGAAAGGGGGGTGCGGTCAGAGCCAGCATTCTCAGTCTCCCAGCACAGGGATGGAAGATTGGTTCTTGGTGGCATACCATTGTCACTGTGCAGTAAATAGCAATCAAAGAGGATTAATTAAAGAGGAAAACAGATCGATATTAGCTGGTTCTGTACTCGTCGTTCACAATATTCTTGGACTGTGTCTGATGTAATTTGTATTACCAAGTTAGGGAATACATTCTTAAAACTGTAGGGGAGGGAAGACTGTGGCTGTACTCCACGCCAGAAGGGACCCTCTTGCTGTTCTCCATCAGCTGTGCGGGTGCCACTGCTTCCACTTCATTCCGCTCCCATTTCTTGTACACTGTTTTCCTGTTTATACTGCAATTATTGTCCTTATAATTCCTTCATGACAAGCCCTCACAAAACTACTGAAGAGCAGAGGGGAAAAATGATAATCACTAGACCAAAAGTGCTGTAAAATACCAAGTAAATAGGCACTTCTATTCCCCTAATCTTTTTAAGTTAGAGAAATCTTAGGTCCTACATGTGAAGAATACCAGGTAATATACCTTCAGACAGAAGTGCAATTTTAAGCAAATACTTTCCCTTGACTATAGTAAATTTTAACTCATCCTGTCACAAGAGTGATTGTTTCTGTAACTCAGCATTCTCATGACTGTCAAGAATATTTGCCCTATCACTTCAAGAGTTATATTCCCTATATGTTACATGGCTGAAACTGCAACTTCTTTGTCAAGCCTAAGATCAGTACAAGCTTTTGCACAACTTGAAAAAAAGTTATAGTGAATACAGCTGTACTTAAACAAATAACCATACTAAACTCAACAAATAAAAGTGAGAATCATCAACTCTCCCTGTTGCAACCAAGAGTAAACATAGGAAGAGAACAAGAGGCCTAAGAAAGGACAGTTTAGGTAGACTTCTAGGATCTCCTCTGTTTTTGTAATTTCAGAGGTTATTAAAAAATTGGATAAGGAAAATATTTTCATTCTGAGTTTCAGTAAAGGTTCATACTTTGAAATGCTGAGTCCATACTCTTCTGTTATATGCTTCATGAGATGTGGCACAAGGATTAAAAACTGCATAAAAATATAGCTACATTTAGTATCTGTGGTTGGCCCCCAAGTAGACAATGACGCGATTTTCATAAACCTTCTTCATAGTTTTCTCAATTTGCTTCAAAAATACTTGTGGAATTCTCCCACATAAAGTGTGCACTGTATCCAGAAACTTAGACTGCAGCGGGTAGTACAAAGACTGGAAGAGATTGTCTTCAAATGGAAACTAAAAAAAAAGGGAAAAGAATTATTAGTTTTCAGTAGGTACAAAATGGTATTTTAGAAGTTTCTGTAAGATAAAACCATATCTAGACAGGCAATGACTTGTCTGTCACCTTCCCAGAATGTCATCAAAGCCTATCAACTTCAAGCCCTGGTCTGTTTGGGAGTGCTTGCTTTCAGAAAAGTTTGTCTGGCCGTATTACCTGAAATAGCCAACTTCCCAAAACTGCATTTCTACAGCTTGTATTTAAAAGAGATTTACTAACATGGAGATACTGTAACAAAACAGGTATCTTAGAGAGCGGAGTTGTACATATACAACATTCAAAGTGGAAATCTGGACCTGTGTCTGTCTGCAAGCTTCTGCCTTGCGTGTGCCCTGAGGCTCTAGGTGCTCAGGAAGGACAAGCTTCCATTGGGCTCAGGAAGAACTCCATTCAAACGCTTCTTTCCACCTCTGGTATCGTAGAAAAACAATTTATCAGCCTCTTTGATTAGAATTTTACTATAATATGAAGGAGGATCATTTAAAACATCTCAAATACATGCAGACAGGAGCGGCCAAAGCAACCTTGTTGTTTTGTCTCTGATGGCTGAGCACAACTACGCTCAGCCTGCTCTGCTGGAATAGCGATCCCAGTGACCCGGTTAAAGCCGTGATCTACACTGAAATAAAAGGACTGCCTCTGTCGAGAGAGAAGACTTACATCACGTATCACTTCATAGAGTGCCTTGAACGTAGGCTGTTTGTCATCATGGTAGACACCTCTATTTCCATGCAGAATAGAGACACCTTCTTCTTCTGCGCCTTTACAGTTGCTTCCATACATACAGTGATCAGGCCGGTAGTTCCACTGACATGGAAACACATAGAGACACTCTGCCAGTGTCCGTCGGGGAGACGGAGGAGGTGGGGAGAGAAAAAAAAGACATGTCAAACGAGTTACAACAAATTACACCATGTTTCTGTGATCAAGCTGGGACTGACGGTCAGAAAAAAAATTCGGTTACTTCTTTTGCAAATATCCCGAGCAGCAGTGCGACGCAGAAGCTTCCTTCCTCAGGGGGTGGCTCTGCACATCTCCGCACTGTTAGACCTGAACTAGCAGGAGGAGGGTGCAACATAAAGACTCGGTGCAAACATAAACCCACAGAGCGTTTTACAAAACTGAAAGTGACAGAATCAAAGCAAGGGTTTATGCACCAGGTGGCACTATCCAGGGTCCTCTGCCCTAGTAAGAAGCTTCCAGAGTTACAGAAATGATTAAGGAAGCACACATGGCAGTGAGAGTTATGCAAAATCCTGAATGATTCTGGAGACAGCATGGGAAAGCTTGCTACGTATATCCAATGTTTGCTGCTGAAGCTTTCACTGAGGCTATGACAATTCGTTACACTGCGATACAGCAGAGTATAAGAGGTAGTGTATTTTATGCACAGTCCTGCTAAGAGTTGTCATCCAGCAATTTCACAGGTCCGGCTTATTTAAATATAAGCCTAACTTCTTGAAAGGGCTTGTAACCTCCGTTCTTCTATTGATTTTTTTTTTAAACCTTTTCTATGCACCCACAATACTTGCAATATACTTCTAATAAACCACGCCAGTCCCTGTGACCTTTTTTTTTGCTTCAGAAGCGGAGCACAATGAATCATTGCGCTACACCAGCAGGTCATGTCGGAAGCACTGAAGATTGAATTCTTCACTCGGCCTTTCCCAGCTTCCCAGAAAGTCTGCAGCTGGTCCTACGTGGTTCTTGGAAGAAGAAGGAGAAAAATTTTCCGAAACCTTTCTTCCCTCAAGCGCTCTCTAGCAGGAGACTGCTCAAGAATGGGTAGATTGTAAGTGGTTTCCATTCAGTCTGACCTGTCACGCATTCCCAATTGCTCCCCAGTGTCACCGAAAGGACAGGAAGAGCTGCAACGCCTGACCCAAACCCTGTTACAGTTAACAGGGATCCTTTTGGTAACCCTGAGCAGATGTTTGCAAGTTCGGCTCATCAGCAGGTCACTACGGGGAGAGGATGTCGTCAGGTGCTTATTAGCTTCCGCACATGTCACTTGAGTATTCTTCATCTTCTCCTTCCTGTGATGCGTCTGCGCGTTTTTTGCTGTCACAGCTGGACTCAAACTCTAGCTGCTCTGCGAGCCGTCAGAGCCAGTAATCATCAGAGATGGGAAACGGGGTGCATCTCTTCAGCCCCAGGAACACAGTTCCGTGTATCTTTATGCCAATGCACTGCATCGACAAAAAGCCACCTGCAGCAGTCTTGACTGATTCCTTCCCAGGGTGGGCTCAACAATCATCAGTTTAAAACCTCAGGAAAGTCTAGTCTTCTGTTTTAACTGTATCCAGTTCTTCTGTTTTCTGTTCTTGTGCAGTCTGATGTTACATAATTTGTAAAAAAAATTATTTACCAGCTGCAAGGAACAGGCAGACTATGGTGCAGAAGAGTCCCAACGTGTGGGTTTGATAGAGAATGCTCTCATCACAAAATTAAAACATTTTTGCCATCTTTGGCTTTTTTTTCTACACAAGTTAGCAGCTTGAGTCTGACTTCACAACTAATCTGGCTTCATCTTTCTCTTTCTCCAGTAGATCCTACTTCCAGAACATTCACTTCTTTTTGAAAATTATTTATGATTTCATAATGAAGATTTCTCCCACTTTATTTTTTCTCTAAGATTGAGGGTAACGCACAGTGTACCAGGGACGCTGATGTTTGACATCTGTCTGCAGTAAACAGATGTTAGCTTATTGCTTTGCTTTTGCTCTCTCCTTTTATTTGCCTGGATTTGGGTATATCCAATTACCTACCCTATGACTCCTTAGAGAAAAAGAAAAGCGAACAAAATAAATGAAGATAAATCCAAACTTATTCTGTTCTTAAGATCACTTGAGGGAATACAAGGTCACATAGGAAACAAGGAAAAGCAAATAAGAATGGATACTCAGCATATTCAGAAGCGTGAAATAAGGTTCTCAGCTACTCTGGGAAGCACGTAATATGCTACAATTTTGAAATTCTTGAGTCTCTCAGACGTTACTGTTCTTGGAAGTGCCTGCAGTCATTTCTGTGTGATGTGTGCAAAATACTTACAAGGGGCCGAATTTCCAGAAACTCTCTCAGCACTCGCGGAAAAAGTCGCACCCTTTTAAAATAAAGATTTTATATAATCTATATATATAAAATAAAGATTATATAAAAGATAAAGAAAAAACTTGCCAGTTCCTTGGAAATACCCACTCCTGAGAATACAACTCCAATTCAAGAGGAAACGAAGGATAAACCAAAAAATGTTACCAGTTGTTTATGGAGGCATTGTGCAAGAGTGGCAGGCAGGAATCGGATATGACATTTTGCTGGGCTGACACGTATGTACATGCTGGTCACGCTGGTCCACACAAGGACGGGTGGGTTATGCTGTCTGTTCTCCAGGCACAAGGTTTTGAGAGACCTGAAGTCCTCCACAGCTCTTTACAGTCCCAGAGCAAGCAGAATACCAACGAGCACAAAATGCACAAATCGAAGCAGCAGAACATAGATGACACCGTCCCTAGTGCCTGCTGAGGCTGGATCACACAGCTGAGAGGTTGGGAGCACCTTTCTCAAAAAGTAACTTTTAGTGAAGGAGCGAAAGTAGGGAGGGCAGCAGTTTCAGAGGAGATATTTCAACAGCTGCATCTGTTTATGTGTTTATTTTAGCTTTGTTACTTGTTTGCATAAACATCAGAATTCAGCTGAATTTCAGAAAAATAGAGCGTAGCTTTGAAGAAAGGTTGGCAATTTCACATTCAGATAAACATCTGAAACAACAATATTTTTCAGCTAGACCGTGGTGCAGCGATGCCCTTGAGCACACATACAACTCAAACTTCATGCCTGTGTTTGATCGTTAATGTTATACTTCCTTCTTTTCTCAGAATCTCCAGAAACCAGAGTTACACATTCAATGGAACCAAGTCTGAGCCCCGATACCTGCAATCACTTTCAGAAGTATCCTAGGTGCACTTAGACATTAACTTCATGCCAGAGCACATTATGCATATCATAAAGAACAAATAGCACTTTTCTTTTTTAAATTTTTCAAGTTCAAGATTTTTTTTTTAACAGAGATAACCATGACTCCAAGAATCATTACTTACCTGGGTTAAAGTAAAAAATTATATTTAGTAAATCCTGATCTCCCCACGTAATGTAATTTTTGTACTTTTGGTATAACGGATACAACATTTCCTCCCAAGTCAAACCACTCGGTATCATGCTGTTCTGCAGGGCAGAAAAACAGAAGCAATGGGTTAATACCGTGAACAGTGACGTGATGAATGACTCCGAGGGTGGTATCCATGTATCTGTAAGTCTGCTAAGCCATGTCAGATACTGAGATGAAAAATGAAGAGCTGCCAGGAAACGTTAGACCTGGATAAGGCTGGAACAGAAGAGCTGACTGCGCTCTTGTTTATCTACACAGGAAAGCAAGGTCTCCCCGGTCTAGCTGTGATGTCAGCTCCTGCTATTCACCATCTTCCTATTCTGAACAACAGGAGGGAGAAAAAGTGGAAAAATTCAAAAATGCAGGGACAAGGTGAAAACTGAGGTATAAAAGCAGGGGAAAATGCAGAGGAAAAAATGATCTCCCCTGGGAATTGTGGTATTAAAAGCAAGGGCTTTTCCACCTGAGCTGTTCCTGTAACGGTATAGGAAACCCCTGGCCTTGACTACTTGGGGTAAACAAGACTACTTGGGGTAAATAAGGTTTTAAAAGAGGTTAGAGAATATGTGCTCAGTGAAACAAATTGAGATTTTACAAGTTAGGCATTTCACTAAGGAGGGGAGATGCCAGAAAAAACGCTCCCATCTCATTTATATCAAAATTCATGGAGCCACTTATCTGCAGCAGGATACAAAATACTATTTACAGCAGATGCAAACCTTCACCAATTTCTCTGGATATTTACATCAAGCTTTCCAACTTTAAAAACAATACAGTGAGTGCACTGGTGATCCTTGAGTTTATTCTGTCCTGTGTCTTTCAAAGGAAAACGAAATGTTGAAGAAGCCATTTTTACCACTGCTTCATCCGCAAGTTCTCAGTGCTCCAGCCTCTTGAGGAAGTTGCATTTAATAGTAATTTTCACCATAACTGCTTTTAGTATCCAAATAGATATTCTATATTTTTCAGATTCTTTACATTACAAGCTTTGTATACTTTTCTACTAAGTTTTACAAGATGTGAAAAACACTTAAACCATTAGTTTCTGCAACAGCTGTACATCTTCTCACCTTGAACTGAGTGTTGCGTATCCGTGTTAAATTCATTAGCATCACTCCAGAATTGACTCCAGTTGTCCCATAATAAGGGTGACGCGCAAATCGACTATACCAGCCAATCTTTGGTATTTCGTGTTCCGGGGCCATAGCAGCTAGCTGTGTTGAGTTGAACTCTTTCAGGATGTGCCAGATGTCGTCGATGGGCCTCAGGAAGAGAACATCCGTGTCCACGTAAAGGAGAGAGTCCACATCCTTTAAAATGACCTTTTAGGTTTGCAGAGCGAGGAGAGGAAGAGATGAAAAAGAAACCAAAGAGATGACAAAAAGGAAGATTATGGACAAACGGTACTTTTATTTTAAACTGATAGCTGAAAGAGGTTATTGATTTATCAGCTAAATGTCATTACGCACAGGAACAACAGTTATCAGCTTATTGGCTTGCTGTTTGTTGTTTGTTTGTTTGTGTTTTTTTTTAAACTGCACAGCAAAACAGCCACCAAACCACACCAGTTGGACTCTATAACCTTCATATGAAACCCAGTAAGCAGTAATATAAAAAATCCACATAGTAATCCACTAAGCTCACAGAAAAAAAAATAAAATCTGCAGGGCCTATTTAGTATCAGTTCCGAAATCAAATGCAAAGAATATATATTTACATAGCTTTGTTAGTTCTTTTAAAGACCTGTAAGTGGTATTGTTTTACAAAAAAAAATATTAACCATTTGTAGAAAACGTGTAATTTTTGCACGCTGTCTAGCAAGGATTCTGAAAGGATTACTATTGAAAATTACATACTACATAGTACCTTATGAATCTGCTACTCTGTGTGTGCATGAAAGATGCTTTCACAATCTGTCACAAAAGCTAATTTGGATGCTGATCCTGCAGTTGGCTTGGCTAGCATGTACCTTGCTGAAACATATAGCTTCCTCTATACATAGAAAGGGTAAGCTAGTCTAACAGAAAACTTTTCATCTCCATTAGGTATCACGTTTCCTTATGCCTTTCTAATGACTGTTTTTCTTGTTACAACCTTGTGCTCCTAGAAGATTTACACTCGGTATTCATATATACAAATGTTTCACATTAATTAAGAAAACCCTCTCGATCACAACAGTGTAGCTGCATCCTCCTCAAGAACAAGATTTGCTCAGTAAATAGAAATGTCATATTAGAACTTACCAGGTCAGATTCTGACCTCTGTTATCGGACTCTGTATCAGGAATAACCACAATAAAGTTAGTCAAGTCTGAAGGGTGTAAACTGTGAATTAGATCCAGGATCTTTAATCTGTTCTTGTTGACAATGTTCCCCCTTGTGGCTATCCAAATCCTTACATGCTCCGTCATTAATTTTAGTAGGGCAAACTCCATAGTGCTTCAACAGTCCAAGAAAACTTCCTTGATGTTTGCACCAGCTATTTGTAAGGTTGTTTGTTAGATAATAAATAGCATTAGCTAAAGTTGACCATCAGTTTTAACTGCATTTTTGTTGCTGTTGTTCATTATTTGCTACAACTGTCAAAAAATTCCTGAAGGACTGAAATTTCCTTACTTTGGTCTTGGTCAAAAGCCCTATTTCTGTTTCTTTCTTTCTTTGAAAAGCAAATCCAAAAGGCTATTGATTTTCGTCACGTTGTGGAACAGAACAATCATTCTCTCATCCAATTGCAATGATACTAATGACACTCTCTCCTATTTATGCAGATAACTTCATAAATTCCACTAAAGAAATTGAATTTTACATAAATTGAAATGTATTGTGACTGAGGATTAGCTGTGAAAGAGTGTGAACAATGTTAAGATTTTGAACAAGGTGGGGGGAAAAAATACATTAAAGCATGCTCAACAGGCACCTGCGAGTATGGACTTAAATGAGATTTTTCACCTGACTGAACACTTTGGAATTCAGACTGACGTTTAGCCAAGTTTAACAAATCCCTGACCTGTATTTCTGACATGATAACTACATGTTCTTCCTCCACAGCAGGACAAGCAGGAGAAGGCAAGTGTCTCTCCATTTTAAACAAAAGTTATGATTACAGGAAACTTCATGGAGACAAGTCCAGCACAATCCAGATCACTCTGCTGGGTGGAAGGTTATAGCAGTACACCATGAAGAATTCTTTTTCCACAAAAAAATACAAAACAGCACGTGAAGGTATCAATAAAGGAGTGACACAAATAGTTCAATAACACACTGAGATCTCAGGCGAGTATTTGCAAACCTGAAGTATCCTGGAGTCTGATACTAAAAAAAACCCCACGTGAAAGAAGACAGCTACTTTACGAGTAATTCAATAGAAGACAGACAGTTGAAAAGGAGAAAAGGGTTTCCAGCCTACAGACATCCTGGATATTGTATATCTTTCTGTAGCACCTAGAAGCCCTAATTCATAGGGACCTACTACATGAAGTCACACAAAATCAAAATATGAAAATGATAAAAAAAAAGGGCTACAAAATTTAGACTGAGTCAGGAGACAACACATGAATACCAACAGAGCAGAAGCTATTAGATTGTGCCTGAGGGATCCACAGCACCCTGTATATCAGATACGATTTTTTCTAAGGGTCCCCCGCTAGAGAGACAAGTTTGGGCATTTTCCCTGAAGTCAGCGAAGTTTAACGGGTGCGTACAGACACTCCTCCCAGGCATAACTGACGGCCTCGGCACTGCGTCTTCCAGCAGAAAACTCTTCTTTCAGCAACCTTACACATACATTTAAGTCAGTGGAAGTCAATGGACTGTAGTAATTTTCCTACATATAGACGGATTCGAGCAGGTATTGCAGTTCTTTGTGAAGCAGGTGCCTACCAGCATTTGACCCCGTGCCTTGCGCCTTGTATTCCTCCACTTGGGATTCACGTGCTTTCCTTTATGGATTGTCAAAAGATTCTTCCCTCTCCTGCGTCCAAGGTGCTGTCCTGCAGCGACACCCAACAGGCCGAAAGAAAAGCTGTGCCACTTCCTTTAAGCCCTTCACCATTTTCTCTTTCGCATGGGAAGTTTTAAGACTTATTTAAAATCTACACCTGTCAGTTTGAATTGATGACATCCCCTTCTGTCTATGCACTTAACTTCACCTTGGGTAGGGGAATTTAACTTCAGAAATTGTGGTTGTACGAGTTCCTTGCATAGCTCCCAGGATTTCATTGGGGATAAACTTAAATAACTCCCTAACGATATGCGTCTGACCCTGAGCGTAAGCTGCACAAGACCGCGTCTGGTAGTCTTGAGTTTGCGCTTGTGAGCACAAACCATGTAGACACACCTGACAGACTGTGATTTTTGAAACAAATGGTCAGGAACATGGCTCGACCCTACTCATCTTCTTCCTCACTCTACAGGCACTTACAGCTTAACAGAAGTGTGATTTTTTTATTTTTTTTTTTTTGCAGCTATGTAGTGTATTCTTAGGAAATCTGTCCAAAAGTTCTGCACAGAACTGGCTATATTTAGCCTGACACTTCACTTAAATACTCAGTTATCTGTAATTTGATTTCACAACTTCTGTCTCCGTAGATTCTCTCTGTGTTAGCAAGGCTGGCAAGTAATAACACACTACTGTGTAAACACATATTGGTGTATTGTGAAGCTGTGTTACCTAATGGTTTGCCACAGCTAGCACGGCAGTTTAGTGGAGCTTTATCCAAAACTAAGGACAAATCACAAATCTTGGTGCTAATGCAGCAGTACCGTGGAATTGCCATCCCTGGAGGTACTTCCCAGCCGGGCAGACGTAGTGCTGAGGGACACGCGTTAGTGGTGGCTTTGGCAGTGTTAGGTTGTTGGTTGGACTCGATGATCTTAAAGGTCGCTTCCAACCTCAGCGATTCTATGATTCTAACTTAATTGTAGTAGGCAATTAAGTCAAATTACAACAGAGATGGAGGCTTTTGTCTAGATAAGCTCCTGGCATCTATTCTGAATGCTGCCTCTGATCCATTGGGTTGGATGCTTCAGCATACTCAAGGGGACAGCTATAGTACAGGGATATTGCTAATCTACCTTAAAAGCTTTTAAGTAGATTAAGTGTTTTCAGAAGGGTTCTAAATGTTAGTTACTATTAGAACTAAAATGATCCAAAAATCCCTTAAGCATTTCATGATACTTTAGCTGATTGTTTTGGTAGCTCCAACACATCAATACAGAGACAGCTGCAAGCCAGCTCCGTGTACGCGACATTCGTTGGGCCAGAAAACAGTTTTTCACCTGGTGTCTTAACATCCATGTCAGTATTACAAAACAGTTTCAAGTGACCGCTGAGAGCGTTACCCTCCTAGTTTACTTTTAAAGTTTCATTTTGTGCTCATGTTAAGATCCACATCTTCCTTATTCTGTCTTTGCAAATCCCATTGATGGTTTTATTGTAGCAAGGGATCCGGACTTGTGAGATTACACAGAGGCTCAATCTACTTTCCCTGCGTTAAGAGGCAAATGTGATCAGATGTCACAGAATGCCTCTACAAAACGCAGGGTGCTGTATGATCTTCCTTAATATTTTGGCAACCCGAGTAGATTCAACAAGTTGGGAATGCATATGTCAACCTCCTACCCGGGACAAAACTGTTCATTACTACAAGCTGCAGGATCCCATCCCAGAGCTCCGGTTTTATCAGCGAGTAAAACCATTGAAAGATTCTTACACAATTTTCCCTTAACACATTCCTCATGCCCTCCAGTCCACTTTCACATGCCTGCTGGTGCTGCAGAAGAGAGATTTCTTTGGCAGGAGAGGCACTTGTGAATCAAAGACTCACATTCCACTCGGGCTTAGCATTATCAGGAGCAAGACAATTTGCACAACTGAGAGCTGAACAGCTGATAAACTCAACTACTACTCTCCTGGGGTCCTCCCTAAATCCAGTTACATTTTATGCCGCTGCAGGGGAAAATGCTTAGTACGGGGAAGGATAAGGAAAGAATAATACTGACATCCTGCTGGTATTTATTTAAAGTAAAAGTCAAAATAGTTCTCTCGACAGTAAGACTAGAAACCCTCTGCTCCCGCTGTGTGCAGACTGGATTTGTACAGCATTGGCTCATTCAAATGGGACATCAGAACCTAGCTGGCAAGCACCGAAAAAAATAATGGTGGCTGAAATTGCCCAGAAACAGCCCAAGATTCTGTCAGTCTGTGAACTTGAGTACCAAAGTCCAACTGGACACTTGCCACCTCAGCTATTACTACCACTTGTTTTCTTTATTATATCCACATCAGCTTAGTGTCAGCTGCAAGGGCTCTCGGACAGCCCCTCTTACTCAAAGCCATAAACCTCAGCCTGACCACACACAACATTTTGCAACTGCCTCAAGAGAAACAAACATTTACAGTTAAGGCTGCCTCCTAGTTTTGCTAAGACAACACGCAACAGTCTAATATTCCTTACAAGAAGTTACTGGAGAACTTTGGCAACGTGTGTGTGACAACAAAAAAAAAGAAAAGTTTTAGCTTTTTTTTAAGCACTGCCCAACATAAAGGAATCAGCACAAATACGTAACCCTTTTCTGTTATCAGCAGGGTGTTGACAAATAAAAGTGAAACCATTTCTGTGATGACAGTCTACCAAAATGACATAAAAAACTGCAAAAAAAAGAACAACAGAGAATTGCGTTTACTCAGTGAAAACAAGCCCGTTTGAGTGCATCCCTGTAAACAGTCTGTATCGAACAAGCTAACCCTTAGGGATTTTCCAGGTGATAGAAATATTTACTCAGGGAAGAGAGGATCCCTGCTGAAGCTGGAGTTACTTCCAGCCCATCTGGCTTTTGTGCATTTGATAGTCTACCTCTAAATAGCAGATAAACGTAACTGCTGACAGCACATATTTTCTCACATATGTATTTGTAGTCTACGTATCTGGACGTGCAGCTGTCTCCTGATTGTTTCCATCTGAGAAAGTAAAGATTTCTTTGTCCCCTCCATTTCTCATAAGACAGCAATGAAGAAATCTGGATCATGTGAATAGCATGTCACTTTACTGGAGTCACCCCAACCAACAGCAATGCACAAGATGTTTTTGATAAACGTTCTCAATTCCACAGAAATCACTTTATGCAAAAGTTCTTTCAATGTCTGATATTTCTACATATGCAAAATTGGTATCAACACCTTCCTTCTCTCCCGCAACCTTAAATATTTTCCAAGTTTATGACACTAAGTATTATACAGTAAAGAACATCAATTTTCAGTGAACCTGAAGATCCCAGGCTACACAGGGCTCTTGCACGAAATCTGACTTTGAGCACACTGGAATTATTACCTTAAGGATAAATCTGACAGTCTTAGAAAAAGAAATAAAACTCAAGGAAAAGGGATTGCTGAAAGCATCAGTCTAAGGGCTAACATATGGAAAGGGAGATAGTGGGTAAAGAGGATATGATGACTGCACGCTGAAAAGAATGTTATTTATGGAAGGCATGCAGCATCTACCCTGAAAGCATCTGCCCTGAAGAGCTCTCGCGCTGAGTCTTAGGAGTCCAAGAGGCTAATGGAACTAGAGACAAATAAGAAACACACTTCCTTTGTTAGGAGAAAAAGTGAGGCTGGATTTCTGGTTTGTTTTTTTTTAAGTGGCTAAAGCACAGACTAAAATATCTTTAAGCAGATGTTTCAGCCTGAAAATGGCTTTAATATTACACCAGCAAAGCTTCCTTTCTGGGGAATTAACCTTTTGCTAAAGCAACCAACTCAGAAATCCAGGTGCCTTACCGGAAGAAAAAGGCGCTGGGCAGCACATGGTTTGAATAACTTTTTCCATTCCTGAGCATTTCCTACCGAGAAGGTTATTGGGTAAATGTTGTATTCAAACTTCTTTGTGTATGAGGAAGGCCATTCCTTTAACTGAAAGACATGGGGGGATGAATTAGCCACTACATGTTATATAGGTATCTTTTAAAAAACTACACATGCATAAGGAATTTACAAACTGCGCACGGTAAAAAAAGTGCTTAGCTGCTACTTGTTGAAGTCAATTTAATTTTTCTCAGAGATTTGTGATGTAATTCACTCATTTATTTATTCACCCAATGCCAAAGAAACTCACCTTCTTCTCAAATTCAGGCTTAAGGGAATCCTCAGCAAAAATGTGAAAACAGAGTCTCCTGTTGCTAAAGAGAACTGCTGATTTCAGCATGATTAGTGTCTCTTCCAGCCGGTCCCCACATGCCACAACTGCCAGATGCATGCATGGCAGAGATGAAGGCTCTTTTGAATGTTTCTGTTCTCCAGGCTTCCTGAAAATTCATAAATAGGCATATAAAAAATACTGAGGTAAACAAGAGGAGAATCCCGCATTAACAGATACCAGGGTTTTTTTCTCCCCATTCATGTTATAAGGG
>VZSF01004309.1:0-41448 GCA_013398295.1 Chionis minor
TATGATTCTATGATTCCATGATCTGCGTGGAGTGGTCAGGATATGTAACCCAAAACTGACCAACAGGGTGTTCCATCCCATCTGCCTCATGGTCAGTATAAAAGCTGAGGGATCAAAGGGTCAGCTCTCTTTCTTCAATGGCCAGTGTCTGAGGAGGACTGTCTGTTCATCTGCCTTTGATCTTGATCCATGCATTCCTGTATCCAAATATGGAATCCAGTTCCTGTCCATCACTGAGTCCAGTCTGGGACTTCCCCTGTGCCTGCTGGTGACGTGATCATCATCCTGGGAGCTTGATACAGTTTTGTATATTTTACATATATTTCATTATTTTCTTTTTATCATTTTATTAATAGTTTTGTTAAAGTAGTTTAGTTTCTTTTTTAAACTCACAAGTCTCTTTTTTTCTCTCATCCTTCTCTCTCTGAAGGGAGATGCTCTCCTTTCTCTGAAGGGGAGAGAAATAAAAGAGAGCATCTGTTGTTCTTTTTAGTGGCCAGCCCAGCCCAAACCAGGACACAGAGGAAAGCTGAAAGCTTTGCAGGACGGAGCTGTGTGTGACTGAATGTGCAGGCAATCTACTGCGAGTGACAAGCGTTTGCTCCGTCATGAAGGTACAAAGGCTTTGTGGAAACCTGAAGAGAGCTCTATAGTAGCCCTTCTCTCAACCTACAAAGGATTTATATGTACAGAATTAAAAGGATGATCCAAAATGACCTGTCTAGCCTGAACAGTTACCTGGGAGCGTGAAGGTATACATGTCTTTTTGCTGCTTCTCTTAGAGAATTAACTCAGTCCCTCATTTCCTGCTGCTTGCCATATCTTCTCAGGTATAGCTATACTACTTCTAAATAACATGTGACCATGCTGGACACTATTTCTGTGTTTGTCCATACAGAAGAACTGACTCCCCAGCTTCAGTTAACTTCTTAAAGGCACCATCTGCTCTAGTGGAAGACAGCTAAAAGCAGTGGTGTTGGGGTGTACAGAGGCATCAAATTGTTCACTCAGAGAAATCCCTGAAATCTGTAAAGACAGTGACTGCTTTCAAAGTTTGTAGATCCAGTAGCATGCAAAGTAATGGCATAGCTATTCCATGCCTGTCTGTGTGTCCTTCCCCAGACTACATGGTGTCACTTGACCAACACTCCCTGAGCATTAGGAAAACAATAGGAAACCAGGCACCTCTCTGGTGGTGGTCAGAATACAGTGTATGCCTTTGGCACATGTTAAGGGAGAAGCTTTTATTTGTACTTCTGGATACAGAGCAAAAGAGCTCTGCTGCAGGAGACGGTGAACTTGGGGAAAGCAAGGTCAGATGAATGTCATGAAAGCTCTTCATGTCATATGAGGACGTGCTTAGTTCCAGATTAGTGACTCACCTGCTATTTCAGAATCCCACCCAGAAGGAGATTAATTCAGGTTCAAGTTCAGCTCAAGTCTACCTAATTCTGGGCAGTTACATTTACTTGATCATACCAAAAGAGAAGCACCATCTTGGGGCCTTTACAAATGCTAAGGAGCATTTCACTTAATTGCATCCTGCAACAAAGAAGGTTTTCTACCAATTAACTGCAGTATTTCGTAAGAACAAGTCCTTTTGTGACATTATGTTCCAGTAAAGATTTTGAAGACACTGCACGTCTGCAGTGATCTGCAGACATTTTTGTCGGGGAAGTTCTTTCCTTCTTCCAGAATGAGATGTGTTATCGCCACAGCTCTTCAAGAGACAGTCATAACTTGGACTGAAGTGAGCACAGGTGAGGATAACATTCAGGTTTTTTTGTTGTGACCCTTCTGCTAATGAGGTACCATCCACATTCATTGTGGACAAAAGGAAAACTTTCCTGTATTGGTAGCATGACACTTTCCTGGCTCCTGAAACTGTCATTTATCACACTGAGTCTTGCCCACTAGATCATCAGTGGAGACAGAAGATGTCTTATCTGGAGTAGCAACATGCTTTGAGTAAATGTGTCCTAGTCACAAAAGAGGAAAGGAAAAATAAGACAAAAATGAACAAACCCTGAAGATTTTTGTAGGTACTGTGAAATACCGGATCACTTTTTAAATCTTACAGGCATTCAAATGGGCTGAGCGCCTAACAATAAAACTGAGTCAGAAATGATTCATCTCTTGTAACTCTAGCTGCCTGAAAGGAGAGCAGCTCTGAAGTTGGTGCTGAGAAGGTGATCAGAAATGGAAAGAGAATTAGGTTTTTGGATATCCCTAATACTTGCATTCTCTTTTGAGAAAATATTTGTGCTTAGAAAGCATAAAAACCCTACAGGTAAATAGGGTCAAATAATCAACAGAGGAGTAATAATTGACAGTTGTTTGTTTTTGGTTTATGGCCCCTGCAAAAGTTACAGACTTTTTATCTTTTAAACAAATTCTGGCAGTGTTCATTGCTATACCAGTGTTTGACGGAAGTCCCTCTGATGTTCATATCCAAATTCAGGCTAGCTATAAGGAAGATGTTTTTTATGATGAGTGTGGTGAGACACTGGCCCAGATTGCCCAGAGAGATGGTAGATGTGCCATCCCAGGAGACATTCAAGATCAGGTTGGATGGGTCTCTGAGTAACCTGATCTAGTTGAATCTGGTGAGGGACATGAAAAGCAGCAAGAAAGGCTTCTGCAGGTACATCTACAGCAAAAGAAAGACCAGGGAAAATGCTGCTGCTGAACTGGGCAGGGCCTCTGGTGACAAAGGATATGGAAAAGTTTAAAGTACTCAATGTTTTTTTGATCCTTACTGGTAAGACTGGCCTTCAGGAACATCAGGTACCCGAGACCAGAGGACAAGTCTGGAGCAAAGAAGACACTGTCAGTGGAGGATCAGGTCAGGCAATTTTGAAACAAAGTGGGCAATTGAGAGTCTGAGAGACCTGGGACTGTTTTTCCTGGAGAAAAGAAGGCTTAGGGGGGCTCTTATCCATGTGTGTAAATACTTGATGGGGAGGAGATGGGAAGATGGAACCAAGTGCTTCTCAGTGGTTCCGGTGACAGCACACTAGGCAATGGGCACAAACTGAAAAACGGGAAATTCCATTTAAACACTCACAAAAAACAAAAATCAAAACAAAACAAAACAAGCGCATTTTTTAGTGTGATGATGGTTGAACACTGGAACAGGTTGACCAGAGACATTGTGGAGTCTCCATGTTTGGAAATACTAAAACCCAACTGGACATAGCCCTGCACAGCCTGCTTTGGCTAACCCTGCTCTGAGCAATGGGTTGGACTAGATGGACTAGAGGATCTCCAGAGGTACCCACCCACCTCAATGACTCTGTGATTCCTTGTTACTACCTCAGCATCTCCCTGGAAGAAGATGAATTTCTGGATAAGGTCCAGGAGTAGTATTCAAATTTAATTTTCAGACACAGTAAGTTTTGCTTTGTCTGCCACAGTGGGTTTTATGCTTGGGGATTCATCTATACTGGGTCCATGTACAAAGCTGGTGCATCATAAACATGCACTTTAGCATGGTTGAATGGTAACTAATACACATCTGAGAGCAACACTTCCACCTCCGAGCAGTAGGACTCACTGACTTTTTGTCTTTGTTAGCTCAGGGATTGTACTGAGCAACATAAATATACCTCTCAGTATCCTGACTGAGTCAGTGATAATTCCTCCTTATCTTTTGAGGGAACTGCTAAAATAAATTGAGAGATTTCTTGTAAGCTACCTGGATCCCATGCGCTAACCTGCAGGTCATACATCTCCCCATGGTTGTTTTGATATAACAACTAGCTCCTTCCAGCTCTCTGAATGAACATTCCCTCAAAACATACTTCCTTTGAAGGGAAGTAGAAGCAAGTTCATGTTTTTTGGCACCCCTGGAGGTATTTAAAAGATGTGTAGAGGTAGTACTGAGGGACGTGGTTTAGTGGTAACTTGACAGTGTTGGGTTAATGGTTGGACTTGATGACCTTAAAGGCCTCTTCCAACAATAACAATTCTATGCTTCTATGAGTGAAACTCAGAAGCAAAGGGCCTTTCTTCCAGGAAGAGCAATGACAGAGGCTGCATGGTAACTCAGTTAGTTAACTCAAGGATCAGAGACCTTCTCTCTTCATGTTTTCTGCGTGTTCTTGCTTTCACAAATGAAGCTTATCTTTCATGCTTGCTTGGGGATTTGACTGGCTGCATCCATTGATAGTTGAGAGATAAGAATTTCCATCAAAACACCATTTAAAATCTCCAGCTATTCAAGGCATATGGAACTCAAGCTGTGGGATCTAAAGTGCAAACATATATACATGAATATATATATGTTATAGTTGTGTTTATTTGTTGGATGATCTCTTCTATATTTAGCACATGTACTTGATTGCCAGGTAAAGTTTAATGCCCCTCTCATCACTCAGTCTAAGCTACAAGTTTCCCCTGAGAATTACACATAAAGAATCCCGACAAATTGGGGCTTTTTTCTTTGCTTTTTTCATTGTTTTGTTTTGTTTTGGTTTTTTATTATTCCATTCCTATCTGCCTGCTTCGTATGCTGAAGACAATGACAAGGGATAAAACTTCCCATCTACTCCAGAGCTTAATGTTCATCCGTAATGGTTTAATATGTTCCAAATTGGTTAACAGGGAGAAGTGGTTGGAGGCTGAAAGAGTGTCTTGCACGTTGTAGTGTATCTTTTATTACTGTACAGCTTTGACTGCACAAAGAGTTGTTCTCCAAGCCATCTGAATGTTTGTTTACCATGAGGCAGCAGCTGGCCTCATTGTAAAGAAGAAGCAAGAGAGACTACATTAAACTCATTCATCCCTAGCAGAAAGGAAACAAACAAAGGAAAGAAAGAATCTATAGTATGCTCTTACCCATGCTTGGAAATAAAGAGTCAGAAATACCTGAAAAGTAGGTACATTGCCTTGGAAAGTCAAGTAAAAGTACTACAAAGCAGAACTCTCTATGTACATTAATATTAGGAAGAATTCAGTAGTAAAGCACACAGCAACGGTGGCTTTTAAAACCACCACTTTAAGCAACCACTTACGAAGGGCCCAAATTATGAATAACTAATGTTCCCTGGTCTGTGTTATGCCTTCAGGTGGACTACAGGATAAATGACAGGAAGACTAATAGGAATGTTGCTGCCAGCTTGAAATACAAAAGTCTCCCTGGATGAAGTGAGGGCTAGAGGAGATGTAGGAGAAGCCCATAGCAGGTCACCTCCCAGCAGGTGGAACAGAGCACCTCTTCCCCTGTTGTGGAATGAGGCTGCAGGGGACATGCATATGGTCATGGCTATCCTACTTGAGGTTTCCAGAAGTCCTTGTGGTTCAACTATGCCAGAGCAGGAGACTGAGCTGTCCCTGCTGGTTTGAGAAGCCGCAGGTAAAATCTATGTGTATACTTTGGCAGTAATACTTTATTTGAGTGTTGCATTAAAAATAAACCAGAGGAATATTACTGAAGAGAGTTGTCTCAGAAATAAACTTCAAAATTATTTAAAATTTTCTAACAACTAAATGTCATCACAAGATTCCCAGACAGGCCTGTCCCAGCATGCACTGCCTATGGCAAATGAAGACTGGAGAAGGTTTTTCGTACTCAATCCATTTGTATATTATGGCGGGAACAAGCCTGAGCTTTCTTCATGTGTGTTAGCCAGGGAACTGGAAATGTGGGGATTATGGCACAGAAGAAACTGAAGTTGATGGGCACAAGCCTTGTGCTTCTACCTTATGCTTCTATCTGGTAGTATGCTTGAGGAAGAGTTTATTAGTTATGGCTGTGTTGTGCATACACAGATATTTTGCCGCTAGACTTTCAATGGCAATATCCAAATATTTTGTAGGCTTGCCAGGTCAGACCTTCACTAACCAAGGAGCTGCTCAACTCTGCTTGTGATGCAGAAATACCCTGCTCATCTCGTTAGTTATGCCAGGAAAATTATCTCCAGTCTGGCAGCTCAAAGACTTTGAGGTACACCAGGGTTCCCCTGGTCCTAGTTCATTTTGGTGTATCTGTCACCCCTTTCTTTGTTTCGAAGGAAGACTGGGAGATGGAGTAAGAAGGGCAGATTTACAGGTTTCTGGAGTGTCTGGCAGTGATATTTCAGCATCTTCACTAAAATTTCAGGGAACAAGTGGGACCAATTCAGTCAGAGTCATATGATTAGTGATGCAGTTGCTATGGTAGGGAAACCAATCACAATTAAAGCAATGGGCACTCATAAAAAACATCTTTGTTCAGCAACGTACCAGGACTAGATCAAATGCCGTGAAAAGGAAACATACATAAATGAATATTTACCAGTTTCTGCTCCCTTGACCACCCAGAGGACATTATTTTTGACACTTGTCTCAGTGTTAGCATCTTCTAGATTCAGAGAAAATAAATTTGCTAGACAGGAAAGCAAATTATTACAGTGATTCAATCATGTTGGATGAATCATTTTAGATATTGAATGGGTCATGGAACAGGCTAGAAGGTTAGATGACTTGTCAAGGTTATTTCCAGCTGGATTTTTTAATTTTTTCTGTGATTTGCAGCATTGGTCAAGTTCTGTATTAGCATGAGAATTTCTACTTGGGTTGCCTTATGGACTTGGCAATATTATTCTTCTGTGTTGCCAGCAAGTCCTGACTAATTGGAGAAGTCCAGAAGGCTTCGTATGATTTTGAATTAATACTTCTTCTTCTTTAACCAACAACAGACAGTTTGTAGTAAGCCTTTCTCACATAGTCTCATCCCCATTTGCTGGAATTTCCTTACTAATTCAAACTTCCAGGACACTGTTTTTCATTCCTTCTCACACTGCATTACACCATTCTCGGTATATGTGAACTAATTTAACTTAGGAAATTGTAAGAAGCTGCAAGGAAAGAGAGAGAGAGTGCGGTCTTATGGGCAAGGCATTAGGACTAGGTGTTTCACATCTGAAGCTTTACATATGACCTTCAACAAGTTACTAAATCTCCCTGCTAATGCACTGCTTTCATCTGTCCCCAAACCTACCACGCTGCCACACAGAAATGTTGGAATAGGTTCAGCTCTTCCAGCAAGGAGGGATGCAATTATCACCTGGGGGGAAAAAAAAAAGAAAAAAAGAAGAAAAAAAAATCTTGACATTATTTAGTTCTTTTATTGAAGGTTTATTTTTAATCTCTGTTTCTATCTCAGTATTTCATGTCCTTTGCCTTTTTTTTCTTTCACATCTCTCTGTGTTTATCATTTGGATGTCATGCTTTGCTCTGAGTTGGTAAGTGAAAAGGCTGCATTTGATGGTCTTTTCCAGATGTGTGTGTTTGACTGCAGCTGGTGAAGTTTTTTCAGGCAAATTATTTCCTCTCGTTCACGCTCTCTCACAATGAGGTACAATATCAGTTTCCAGCTCTCAGTCTTTAGGAAAAGTGGCACCTCTTTGAATTTCTGACGGCTGTCAGCTTCAGGTAGACGCCAAGAAGATGAACATCAGGAAGTCAGTGAGAGAATCATTTAAGGATATTGAAAATGAGAGATGGGTGAGTGTCAGGAAGTAATCTGTTTTCTCAAGGCATAATAAACCTGCAGGATAAACTTTCATCTCCAGTGATCACAGCAAGGTGGTGGTGATATTTAAGAATAGACAAGCAGATTTCAGTGTAACAGAATATTGCTGGAAGAGCCATATAAAAAACTGAACTGTATTACTTTCCAGGCCAGATAACAGGCCAGATCTTCAATGAGCTGCAAGGGCAGCAGGAGTTTGGCAGGTGCAAGTGGAGTTAAAACTGAATATTTATGTGAGTGATTCACTATGTCTTTCTGTTTTGCAAAAAGGCATTACTGAACTCTTAAAAGAGGCCTACATATACCAGAAAGACCTCTATGTACATTTCCAGTGCTTTTCTTAAGAAGTTTCAGGGAAAATACCAATTCATCAGCCCTGCAGTGTTTTCTCTGAATCTTTTTAGGCTTGATGAACTTTGCTGAATTCAAGACATGGTTTCCATGGAAACTTTGTTGGTTTTTTTCACCGCTGTGCTGCTGAAGTACACAGCTCTAAGGCAAATCAGCTATGTCGATTAAGTAAGGACCAAGGACTCTTTTTCTAGGATCGTAGATTTCTTTGGCTTGGAATGGGCCTTAAAGATCATCTCGTTCCAACCCCCCTGCCATGGGCAGGGACACCTTCCACGAGACCAGGTCACCCAAAACCCCATCCAAATTGGCCTTGAACACTTCCAGGGACTGGGCATCCACAGCTTCTCTGGGCAACCTGTGCTAGTCTCTCACCACTTTCACTGTAAAAAATTCTTCCTAATATCCAATCTAAACCTACCCTTTTCCAGTTTAAAATTGTTGTCTCTTGTCCTGTCTTTACAGGTCTTAGTAAAAGTGTAACAAAAAGGCTTTTCCTTCAGTGTCTCCAGCTGAGGGACATACCTTCTCCCAAGGCTGCTCTTCAGATGGAGAAAAAGACTTCCACTGGGGTACTGAGCTGTTGCTTTCCAAAGAATCGGGATGGTATTTTTACTGAGTAGGTATAAGTCTCAGGTAACACATGTGGACTGAAACCAATTAAAGTGAAAAAGAAATGGTCCCAGGTCACCTTTGAATCCCTAAGCTTATTGAAATGACTAAAATGTCACCTAGGGCATTCAGTATTTACAAGGATTTTTTCTGCTCTTATCCAGGTTTCCACAAGGCTGATTTCCCCAAGCACTGTTTGTCCAGGTGGCTTTTATCAGTAGTAAGGTTTCAAAATGAAAGCACAGATTCTGGGGCGGGGGGGGGGGGAGGAAAGAAAAGGAAAAAAAAGATAAAAAGAGAGGCCATGGATCAACTATGTCTGTCAATATTGACNCGAGGAGGGTCGGGAGAGGGTGGGGGGGGGGGGGGGGGAGAGGAAAGAAAAGGAAAAAAAAGATAAAAAGAGAGGTCATGGATCAACTATGTCTGTCAATATTGACTTATTTAATCTACTTTTCTTTTTTTTTTTTTAAAAAAAAAAAGTCCATTTTAAAAAGGCTATATTTGTTTTACTCATTGACAATCCACTTCTCACTTTTTTAGCTAGTGTATGCTGGGTTAGAGAGGTTACCACTGACTGACACCTTCACAGAGTAGAATTACTGATTTATGGATGAAAGCAAAAAGAAAAGCGGTTGTGAAAACTGTTTCTTCTACCTGAGAAATCACTTTATGGGATAAAGAGAGGGTTAGAGAAAATGAGCAAAACAAAGGGAAAATACTGTTATGATAGGGCTAATGAGTATTTGCAGAGAACTCACATGCAAATTATAAAGTCCCTGAAGTCACACCATGAGGCCTGAGGGACCATCCATAATGGTCTGATAAGGACACTGAGTCTATATCTGTGTAAAATTAACTAGAAGACATTGGGAAAGGTGCTCTCAGCAGCATCTTCGCTGTGAATTTTAGCTGAAAGGATAATCCGTAAGGAAAACGGTCACAATATGCCAGCAAAAGCTGTCTAGGACAAAAGGATGTTTCCCAGTAGAAATTAATTTTGATTCCATCAGACCACTTCTTCATTCCATCTTGGGATCTTTCATTTGGCAAAAAACTTTCAAGAAGCTTTGCCTTCAACTCCAGCAGAGCAGAAAACAACAGTTGCAGGGACGGACCACATCTGAAAAATCAAGAGTATCTAAGATAATAATTAGAGTAAGGTGTCTAAGATGACACAATGCAACATAATGAAGATAGGCCCAAATCTTTCTGTATTAAATTTTCCTCATCTTCACTGTGCAGATAAATAGCAAAGAGCACATTTTGTTCACCATTTAGCAATATGCTTTTAGATCTGTTGAATTATTAAATTTAAATCTAAATAATTTTAATGTAAATTTATTTTGTCCCTTCAACTTCTAAGCATTTCTTAGTTTGAATAGGAATTGTAGGTGTCTGCATTGGATGACTTTCCAATACTGTATGAAAATCAATGAAATCAGATTTATGCAAAAATGGTGAGTATGAAGTCAGATTGAGCTCCTTGGTTCATCCAGTTTAACCTGGGTACCTGTCTAAGGAACACGGTCATCCAGGGACTCCTCAAGAGTCAGTGGGAGTTAATATTTCCAGTGGGCAGTACGGTATACCTACTACCCTAATCACAGACAGAGCATAAAGTGGCTCTGCCTCTGTTAGGCAGGATGAATTCAAGATATACTATGAAGGGGGAAGTGTTTAATGATGTCCTATTCCACGGGGAAAAGATGATAAAACCATGTAAGTCCCCCCAAAAGAGGAAACTCAGAACATTGCATTCATCATGTCATTCTTATGTTGCAGTGAAAACTGAGTGGCAAGAACCTCATTCTTAAATGCAAATTAAAAAATAAAAATAAACCCATGATGTTTTCTTGAACCAAACATTTTACCTGCAAGTGGCAATGATGATAATTCTATTGCTGTTCATTATAACTGAATGTTGGAAATTTTCTCTATATCTTCTGAGGACAGAAGGGGACAGGCTTTCTGATTTAAAAAGCTCTACTGACTTTGAAAGATCATTTTTTTTATTGGAGATACTACACTCAGTAGTGTAGAGGAGCACTGTTGGAGTGAATAATATTTATGAAAACGGAATTCACTTTTCCACCGAGGCTGCCATATATTATCTCTTGATCCGATCCACTGTTCAGACCCATAAACAATTGTTCTAGAAAAGCTGGCATGCTGCTGCGTGTAAGTGGGATGGAAGAAGAGGTAAAAAGTGGGGTCAAGAATAATTTAGGTGAGTTTTTTTCACAGCTGAACGATTTGGACTGTGAAACTGCAAACAAAACCTATGTTATTACTAGCTTGGGAAAAAGCAGTATAATCATGACAACATAGCCTGAGCTCTTTTGGTCTGATATGATTTCCATAATGCATTTAAGAAACATGTCAATAAAAGGCATATTTGTATAGTATATTGCATGTCTGCAGAGGCTTATATCAACTTACATTGCTGCTGAACTATTGGCCATACCTGCAGAGTGGTGACACTTTTTCCCTTTTTAATCATTTTGAGCTACAGATAACTACCATTTCAGATCTGAAGTGTGTCATGAATATATGACAATTTTGTAAGTTAAAGACTGAAAGGAAAAAGATGTAGCTATGATGCAAGAAAAGGCAATTGTTATTTTTCATTTATATATAAATAAATCATAGTTCTAGTATAATTAGTTAAATTGGTGCAAATAGTAGAGGTACATTAGACTTTTTGTCTCTGAAGATTTCTATTTTTTGACACACTGTCCAAAAAATAATGGTTAAAAAAAAAAAAAGGACTGAAATCTGTCAGCTGACTCACATTGATGCCAGAGGCGTTTTCCCAAGAGGGTAAAGCTCTCTATAGGGCCAAAAGCCACCTGGAGGTTTAGAATCACCTTAAATCCCTCCAGAAAATGACATTTCACTAATGGGTAAGTCTCAGAGCAGGCTTTTACACAGCGGGGATTTTCACAAATGTGGAGGTTTTATTCTTTTGTGCTTTCTCAGTGACCTTTCACTAAATGTATCTTTTCTGGAGCAATCAAGCAACATCAGGAATGCAATAGGAAAGATAAAAACACCTTGAGAACATCTGTCCCATTCCCTGCCATCCTGGGGAAAAGAAGTCTGGGAGGGGTAACAGTAGAAACAGCGTTGTATTGAATTGGCTCTTCCCATTCCCATTTTATAACAATGAAGTATGAAACACGAATTTTAACACCCCAGCAATGCATTTTGGCATAAATACACAGCTTTAAAAATTAATAAAAACCTATATCAATTATAAAAGCGATTTACCAAGCATAATAAACTTTGTCATCTGTCACTTTTATGCACGCATACCAGCTCTCTCTATCACTGACTTTTACGCTTTCTATATGCTATATGATCTCATGAGCCTACAATAGACTTCACAGGATTTGACAGCCAGCATTTTGTTAAATTGTTTTCTTTTTTATTTTTTTTGTTCTTTTTTGTTGTTGTTGTTTAGGGAAGTAATTCAACTCTTTGTTTTATTCTGCTTTCAATTACAGACACTTGCAGCCAGTCACCTTGGATACTTGTCTTTTTCATTATTTATCATCAGATGTGTGGTGATGCTTAATGCAAGAAGCAGAGATGGTTCTCATTTGCCATTTGCACACACAAAATAAGAAAAAATATCTTAATTCTTTTTCAGGGAATACTGTAAATTTGAAGCTAGATTGAACTCCTATGTGATAAAATTCATCTTTATATAGCCCGAGTGTTCTGTAATATTCTTCAGTCTCAGTACAATACAAGTCTAAATGGGTTAGAGCTCAAATTTTTACAAACATCTGCCATTCTTTCTTGCATTTATTTTAGTTTTGCAAGAAGAGGAATTGGAGGTGTTAATACTCCATGGAGAGCTATTTTTCCTCCCCATTAATGAAACTAAGGGGTTTGGGTGCTGGAAGCTGTTCTCTCAGAAAGACAGACTGTTAGTAGATGCTATATTGGACTTTACTAAAGAAATTTTATACATTTTAACAGAACAAGAACTTAAAAAACCCCAAGAGATAAACTTATAAAAAGTAATTCCCCTGCTGCCAAACACCGTAACCTAGAAATACAATATAGAGATCTCTACAGAGGTCATATTTATGGATATTCCCCCATCTTAAGTTATGTTTAATATTATTGAAACTAGACAAGCCTGAGCTCTGACTTTCTCTTTTTGAGAAAACAATTTAGAAGCAGCAGCTTTTCTGCTGCCCATTAGATTCCTCTGTCAGCCCTGGCTGATGTCTCAGGGATATTGCACTGGTCTCTGTTATCCAAAAGGGTAGAAGTCCATCTTTAGCATATGTGCAGCAAGTCCTCTTTGATGAGAATCTGGTATCAAATGACAAAAAATAGTGGAGAAGCATTAGTAAGTGACAAGCTTATGGATTTCTTGAACCCCAAAACTCTGAAACCAATCTGAAACTCTTTCACAATCACTGAATGACCGGGTGACTTCTGTCATTGGGTGACAGAGCCTTTTTCTAACATAGTATATCTCAATATTACAAAAAACATTGGTGATATTGGGTACTCCAGGCTATGCTTGGAGACAGCTTCCGTTTCCATCCTTGGAGATAGCTCTTTGCGGTAGATACCTGAGAGGTCGCTCAGTAGCAGGACCACACTGATGAGTTCCTCTTGTCCTTTCTGAGCCCCTCCTGCAGTCTGCATCCCTCCCACACTGCATTGCACCCACGCATGTGAAGATGAGGTACCTCTGAATGCCAGCCAAATCTTTCTATTATGTTTAGGCAGCTGAAAGAAAATGTGAGTTGTCAGCATCTACCATCCAGAAGTTTGATGCTTAATGCTATTTCTTCAGAACTGAGCTATTACTTTTGGATGTCTGGCAGAGAACTCAATCCACCACAATTTTAGATCATTCAGTCAATAAAAGAAGACTACAGGACCTTTCTCTACAGAGAAGTGAATTTATTCCTCACCCCATACCTTGGAACTGCTCAGTTCAACCACTGTTAGGTAAATCCGTTCCTTAGCTTTTGTCAGTGTAGAGATTTTTGGACAAAGAGATTTGCCAACAGAAAATTAGTCTCTAAATGTCCTCAAATGCAGGTTGTCATAGTGCAAATTTTGTTTGTTTGGTGACAGCTGCCTACTTCACCACAGAGATTTCTGCAAGGAGCAGAAAAAATGTGTGCCTCATGGTACCACTTCCCTGTAGTGTCTGTAATTGTACCAAACCTCAAGGGGCTCCACTATAAATACTGAGTGATCTTAGTGCTGGAAAAAGACATTGCCTGAAGGTAGGGACTCTGTATGAAATAAATACATCACCCTCATAAAGACCATTCAAGTCAGCTAATGGTTCTCATCACAATTAGAGATAAACAGTTCATGTCCAACATATATTTTGAAGTCTTTACCTTCAAAAAGCTGGAGCAGGACAGAGTAGAACTTTTAGTCCTGGAGGTAAAGGAAAACTGAACATTTCAGGTCATGCTAACTGAAAAGGGAATGCTGGTCTTCCTTTACCACTTTCTAGCAACATATAGGCATTAAAATTGACTGAAATTCAGGGGCTGGGGGCTACTGAAGCCTGAACTTGGTATTTCAAAAGGACCACTGAAAAAGGGAGCTCTACAGGGGAGCAGGAGAGAGTAATGGATATAAATGAGCTCTCCCTTAATGATTTCAGGTATAAAGCCTTAAGTTTCCGCCCCCTTCAACTAACCTGAGAGGATGGGATGAAATAGAGGAGTTCTTGGAATTTGCTACTTCACTGTCAAGCTTCACTGCAACTGCTCTTTGGGGAGAGAAATGAAGGAAAGTGATGGTGCATTGCATGCCCTAAGGGACACAAGGACAGGGCGGAGGGGTTTAATGCAGATATCCTGGGATCCCAACTCACTCCATTATCTGTGGTGAATCTGTGAAAACTTATATTCAATATTTTCAACAGCTTTTATACTGGTATTTTTTCAGAAATTATAGTTTGTGCCTCAAGGAAGTCAAATAAAAGAAACAATAATAGAAATAGATAACAATAATAGAAATAATAATAGAAAGAACTAAAGAAGCAAAACATAATCCGGGTTCTTCCCATTTTTATATATATATTTATGTGAACGGTTCTCTGAAAGCCAACACCTGTATCTAGTGCATACTTGTGGTTAGATTTTCAATCTCAATGATATTCCAGGCAAAATAAGTTTTGCCAGTTTTGCATGGGCTGGTGATAAACACTAGAGCAGGAGCAAAAAGGTGTTACAACAGATTAGTTTTCCCCAAATCTTCAAATTCTTAGTGATATTCAAGAATCCAAATCTTTAGACTTGGGATGTTGTTACAGTCTAGATCAGAATTTTTGTAGAGTCAGGACTTCTTTTACAGACCCAGATACCCAGTTGTTTTGCTCTAAGCATATTTGATGATTTCTTGTGTTTCTGCTGATATTAGCATCACACACACTAGAAAGCTCCCTCAAGTGTGTTTATCCTAGTGACAGGCTGTAGATATTCTGTTAGCATCAGCTTTTAATGAACAGTAAATGCCAGGACATACTCGAAGAGCATGCAGTGAAAAACATGAGATGCCTTTATGGGCAATTATGAGTGCCCGTTAATGTAGATAACCAGTAGGGAAATCATGAGCAATTCAAGTCCGACTATATTCATAGACACATAGAATCACAGAATCATAGAATCATAGAATGTACTAGGTTGGAAGGGACCTTAAAGATCATCTAGTTCCAAACCCTCTGCTATGGGCAAGGACACTTCCCACCAGACCTGGCTGCTCAAAGGTCCATCCAATCTGGCCTTGAACATTTCCAGGGATGGGGCCTCCACCACTTCACTGGGCAACCTGGGCCAGTGTCTCACCACCCTCATGGTGAAAAATTTCTCCTGAGAACTAACTTAAATTTCACCTCTTCCATTTTGAAGCCATTACCTCTTGTCCTATCACTGCATGCCCTTGTAAAAAGTCCCTCTCCAAATTTCTTGTAGGCCCCTTTCAGATACTGGAAGGCTGCTGTAAGGTGTCCCTGGAGCCTTCTCTTCTCCAGGCTGAACAACCCCAACTCTCTCAGCCTGTCCTCATAGCAGAGGGACTCCAGCGCTCTGATCCTCTTTGTGGTCTTCCCCTGGATTTGCTCCAACAAGACCATGTCTTTCTTATGTTGGGGGCTCCAGAGCTGGACACGGTATTCCAGGTGAGGTTTCAGGTGAGCGGAGCAGAGGGGGAGAATCCCCTCCCTCACCCTGCTGGCCACTCTGTTGGGGATGCAGCCCAGGATGCAGTTGGCCTTCTGGGCTGTGAGCGCACATTGCAAGCTCCTGTTGAGCTTCTCATCCACCAACACCCCCATGTCCCTCTCCTCAGGGCTGCTCTTCATCCATTCTCCACCCAGTCTGTATTTGTGCTTGGGATTGCCCCAACCCACATGCAGGACCTTGCACTTGGTCTTGTTGAACTTCAAGAGGCTGGCAGAGGCCCACCTCTCAAGCCTTTTCAGGTCCCATTGAATGGCATCCCTTCCCTACAGCCTGCCACACAGCTTGGTGTCATTGGCAAACTTGCTGAGGGTGTACTCTGTTCCAACATTCATGTCACCAAAAACGATGCTAAACAGCACCAGCCCTAGTACTGACCCCTGAGGGACACCACTCAACACTGGTGACAACTTGGACAGTGAGCCTTTGACCGCAACTCTTTGAATGCAACCATCCAGCCAGTTCCTTATCCACTGAGTGATCCATCAGTCAAATCCACGTCTCTCTAATTTAGAGACCAGGATATTACAGGTAATACCCTTTTTTTTTCCTGGAGAAAACACTGAGGTTTTTTAATTCCTCAAAATAAGCCAGCGTGAGAGTCAAATACTGGAGACTTTCTTGTCCTCTGTGGGTATAGTCCCTGATGTGGGGGCTGTAAAAGATCTTCAGGACTGGTCCTCAGCTCCTGAATCCTCTTCTATGTAGTGTTTTGCCAGACAGATTTTGGACTGTGACTTGTGTCACAATAATAAATGCCAGACATTTCTCATGCAGATAGCGTCTCATGAAAGCTCTTTAACAGGAGAAATGAAAGCCTAAATGTATGGGCACTTTAATCGAGGGCAGGAGCGTTGATCTTTAGCAGAGTACAAGGTGACCCTATTTGTCTGATGAAAGTGAAGTTTGAAGAGAAGCAAAATGCTTTGTCTCTTGGGTTTTTTCCTTTTATCTCTTTTTTGGTATGTGTTTTAAGGCTGCACTTCCAGTTCAGAAATGTAATACTTGTGCTTTTTGCATACGAGTATGTACGTGAACATAACTATACTTTCCATTAAATGGAAGCCATATTCTTCAAATTAAAGCAATTTGGCAACCTTTCCCAAGACATTGTTTTACAGGGGGGAAGCAGGGGCATTTAAGATTTATTACAAAATGTATTCCTGAAAGGTATTTATTGCTGTAGAGTTTTGCTCCAGATATACCTGGATCTATGGAAAAAAAAATAGGACTTCTATGATGCTTTCATGATCTTCATGGAGAGAAGAATCTATAGCTGAAGAAACAGTGACTACAGATGTCATGACAAGCAGATACCATGACAGGATACAAGGAAGAAACATACTTTGTAATCACTTGCCATCTTTTGTGACGTATATGATACCATTTATTGACATGTTTGGTAGTTCAAAGTAATTTGTCTTCTTAGAGGAAGGGTTTTTTTGATCAAGATTCTAGAAATAAGGCCCCAGATCAGCAAAGTACCTCGCACGTGCCCAACTATAGGTACTATAGCCAGTCTAGTGGGATTGTTGTCATGTTTTAGCACAATCCTTTTTCAGAGTTTGTAAATTCTGCTGTGCAATATGGTAGACTTTAAAGGCTTCATATTCAGTCTCCTGACAGGCAGTACACAGAAAAAACAGTGTCTTAGAGTATAATAGGAGGAAGACATAAAATGAGGATTCAAGTAGTGGGAAAAAAATTGTTTTATGTAAGCGCCAATATAAAGATTGCAGCACCAACAAGAATGGATTCATAGCCAGGAGTAATTCAAGATATATTACGAAGGAAATGGCATTTTCCCCCCTCCCTCAAAGCAGAGCTAGGCAGGGATAAAAAATTCCACTTAAAGGAATTGTATAATTTAAAACTATTTTGCAATTTGGAAATTGAGCAAATGTATTCTGTCTCAATAAAATTTTCCATTAAATGAAATTTTAGAGGAAAAAAATTTGGTTGCATATATGATAACATTTGGAATTGCTTCTTTAAAACATAAGTTCTTGTGCACTAATGCAATTCCAACTGTTTCATTTCCTCTTTCTAAACAGAATTTCAACTTCCTTTTCTTATTTCAAAATGTTTTCGTTTAAATGAAATTAGAAGTGTATGATGAAAACACCTTTTGGCTAAACAACCTGGCCAACTTTTTCAGAGAACCTCAGTGAGGCTTTTGAAGGTTTCATGCCAGCCCACACAGAGGAGGAACTTTGAGATCCCTTTAAAGGGTGAACTGAAGTGCCTGGTGAATAAAAATAAATCAGACTTCTAAATCCACATCATATTTCCCAGGAGGTTGCAGCTATTTCTTTCAGAAACTGGTCCTTTTCATCAAATCTCTGTCAATGCAAAATGCTGTCTAGAGAACTTCACCCTCAAATTAGCCAGAAACTGAAGATATTTGGAAAGAAACAATGAAAACATCGGTTGAAATGCAAGGCAGAATACCACCTCAGAGAAAATAGGAGGACTGTGAGTGCAAAGGTCTTGTCTGCAGTTGGAGATGCCTTGTCTGGGTCTGAATCATTGAATCATAGAATCATAGAATCATAGAATCCTCTAGGTTGGAAGAGACCTTTAAGATCATCTAGTCCAACCATCAACCTAACACTGCCAAAACCACCACTAAACCATGTCCCTCAGCACCACGTCTGCCCATCTTTTAAATACCTCCAAAGATGGTGATTCCACCACTGCCCTGGGCAGCCTGTTCCAAAGTCTGATGACCTTTTCAGTGAAGAAACTTTTCCTAATATCTAATCACAGCCTTATAATCTCAGAGGGCTGCATACATGGACACGAATACTTCCACTTTTCTGAGACAAACGAGAAAGTTGCACTGCACAGAGCAGAAGAAAAACTTATTGCCAAGGTCTCAGCCCCTAGGAATATAGCAAGCCTGCTCATTTCCAGTTGCTGTATGCTTGCATAGATGTAACAGGTGACAATATTCAGTTGAGGGTGGTCACAACTGTTCTGTCAAAGTAGTTTGCAGGAGAATTAGCTTTTTCAGTCCAAGATTATTTTTTTTCACAAACTATTTTTGCTGCCCTTCTAAAAAAAAATATTTTGTTTTGATTTGTTTTTTTTGTTTTGTTTTGTTTTGGTTTAGTTCGGTTTGTTTGTTTGTTTTCATAAAAAGTCACATGTCCCAAAGGTCTACAATTATTCCTCTCTTAAAAGAGACTGTTTCATCTCATGGGAGTTATAAGGCAGGTGGCAGGGCAGGAAATACGGATATATCCTGGCAACTGTAAGAAGACTCTTCCCAGTTAGACTGGGCAAAATTAAGCCAAAGCAGCATCGTGACTTCAACATGGTAAAAAGAGAGACGTAATCTCTCAGGTGAGATGAGAGTGTCCTTGACAGAAAAGTGTTACTTTTTATTAGCCTTTGAATTGAAAGGGTAAGGCTGAAATGAGGTAAAGGATAATGTTATTTCACATGCACAGCTGAGTCCTTGGGAGCAGTCTGCTGCATCTTGCTGGTAAAAGTGGAATGAAGTTTATGAAATCTTGCATTTCTGGAAACCTGTGTGAGCAATGTGATGCTCAAGCATCGGTGACATAAGATGGTGAGAGTAATCAGGAGTGTTTTGATACAAAGTTGCCTTTGTGCACTAGAGAAAGTCTCATATCAGGCAAAATTTCAGCATTTAGTTTAAGATACTGACCTTAAGTAACATCTTGCTATAATATCTTGTATTTGTTAACTGTCCATTAAATATGGAGAGAGCATGACACAGGAAATTCAGCCCCTGGATGGTCAGTGAAGAGAAAGCCCAAATATAAACTTTGCTGTAAATTGCTGTGGCTTCCATTGATGAAAACAGTATAGATCATAGCAGTCTTCAAAACAGGAACTAGCAGAACTACTAAGGAATTTTTAAATCATATGAAAAAATTATTTCAAAGTAGTAATTAGTCATAATGCAGACTCTTCATGGAGACATATAAAAATTATCAGAAAAAAAAACAAATCTCAGGTCCAGGTTAGAATTGTCTGCTCTAAACTAGGAGAAGGAGAGAAAACCATTGTAGAAAAAAACCCCCACAGATTCTGCGAGTATGATATATTTGGCTCTGGGTCCCAAGCAAATTCTTTTTTTTTTCCTATATTTGTATAAAATAGAATGTGTGAGACAGAACAATCAGAAAAAAATCCATAGTATGGTAGCTTGGTTGCTTTTCCTCCCAAACCCAGCTCAAAGGCTGTCCAAACAAGGATTTGAAATCAAACTTCCCACAATCTAGATTATTTCATGACAAATTCTCTGGAGCAAGACAGTTGCATTTTCTCATATGTCATGTTCCAAACAGCAGCTTGACAGATACGCAGTAAGCGAGCCGCACCAAAGCTTGTGTTATTTTCCAGTCTAATTGTTGCTTTCTTTGATGGAGCAACGACTTCTTTTTTTTTTCCACCTCTGCAAAAGTATAATATTCGCTGGGTCTGGAATGTCACCCTCTAAAACAAAATAATGACATGCTTCCTTCCGCTACAAACTGTGCCCCAGTGGGAAACTCTTCTGTTATTTAAAAGATTTAAATACTGAATGAGTACATTTGTATGAGCCAGAGACACTGCTTTAGAGACTAACTATCTGTGAAGCCCAAATGCTGATCTCCTTAGTGAAGGTAATGATAGCTTCTAGTTCAAGGAGAGCTGTTCTTTTTATTACCACTATAACTGATAGTGTTGTAATTATTTTGTTCATCTCACTGTTTCTAGAAAAATTCTGACTAGTTATTAATATCTCAAGATACAGCTAAAACTTTCATCAGCTTCATTTGAAGGGGAAAGAGAGGTTTCTGTTTGCAACTGAGCCTGCTATCCTTTTCCATTTGGGTTTTAATTTCACTAGAAAGTGTTAGGTTGCCATGGTAAAGCTCATATCTTCACTTCCCTGTCTCAGTAGGTGCTTTGAAGAGGGGAGGTGGTCAGAACAAGAGGTAATTTGTGCTAACGAATGGCTATATTGTAATAATGTGTTCCTATTGGGCTCACTTTCAAGTTCCTCCAAAAAATACCCCCATGACCAATTCAGTATATTCTCAGCGCAAACAGCCAAGGGGATGCACAGAATCTGGTGGAAATTAAAGCCAGGCATTAAAAGCCTTGGCTTTGATATTCCATCTTTCAAGCTGATAATAGTGGCAATAAACATCAGGATCAACAGATCAAACCCTCAGATCTTCACTAGTCTCTCACTGAGGTTAGGGAGAGAGCTTATGCAGGGCACTGAGCCATGCCAATGCTCTGAGTTAGTTGGTTAAGTGATGCAGCAGAGAAAACCTTTTACGATACTGGGTTCACATCGAGTCTTTACTGGCATAAGCTCTGCACTTTTTAGGGTGACTTCCAGGATGCAGCTAAAAAAGAGAAAAGCATCAAACAAACTATTTCATACTTAGGAGGAACATCTGGCTAATGATTCAACGTACCATGAAGTGATGTGCTAGTATTAGATTATAAGCCCTTGAAGGCATGGAATTGCATTTAGAACACATAACATCAAAATTTATCTGCATTTTTATTTTTTTCCAATAAAAATTTCTACAGCCTTGTTTTGATACCTGAAAGGAGGCTGTAGCGAGGTGGGGATTGGTCTTTTCTCCCATGTAACAAGCGATAGGACATGAAGAAATGGCCTCAAGTTGCACCTGGGGAGGTTTAGATTGGATCTTAGGAAAAATTTCTTCACAGAAAGGGTTCCACAAACATTGGAATGGGCTGCCAGTGGAGGTGGTGGAATTGCCATCCCTGGAGGTATTGAAAAGACAGGTAGATATGGTGTTGAGGGACATGGTTTAGTGGTGGTTTTGGAAGTGTTAAGTTGATGGTTGAACTCAATGATCTCAAAGGTCTCTTCCAACCTAAGTGATTCTGTGAATCCATGATTCTGTGATTAAGACCATGGAAACCAAGGAGACTCCGATCTTATAAGATGATGCTCATCCCCCAGGTAACTTAGGTGATTTGTAATGGTGAGACTGGAAACTCCAGTAAAACTTTGTACTTGGACATCTTCAGATCCCAGGACGTCTCTGTTTTGCTCCCTGGTATGACTCATAGGATTCCAAGCAGAAAAAGATGTTGTGGGATCTTTCAGACAAGTGGTGACACTTCTGTGAGAAGAAAGCCAAATTCTTAGCAATGTTTATTTTCTGAGATACTCTGCAGGCCAGTGGGCAATCAGAGAATCAACTAGGTTGGAAAGGACATCTAGAGTTCTCTAGTACATCCTTCTGCTGAAAACAGGGCTGATTTCTAAGTTAAACCTTCTTCTTTATGACTTGGTGTAGCGAAATTTGAAAATATTTGAGATGCCACAGGCTCTCCAGTCCCTGTATGTATGCTTAACCATTCTTGCGATGAAGATTTTTCTTTTCTGATTTCCAAGCAGTGTTGACACTTGTGACCACTGCCTCTTGTCCTTTCATGATGAACTTCTCGAAGGAGCATATATCATTGTAACCCCTCTATATGCTTTTGGAGACTGCAATTAGTTACCCATTAGCCTTCTCTTCTGTTTGAACAATTCCTTATCTTTTAGCTTCTCCACATAACCCGTAATCTCCAGACTTCTCACTGTTTTAGTGGACCTCTGTTGGACCTTCTCCAGCTTTTCAATGTCTTCCTTCCAGTAGGACAGTACTGTAGGTGCAGCCTCACCACTGTTGAATGGAGGGGAATCACCACTGCCCTCAGCCTTCTGGCTGTGCTGTTGCTAGTGCAGTCCAGTATGTCAGTTTTCACTGCTGCAAGGGTAACTGCTGAGCCATCTGCAACTTGTTCCCTGCCAGAACCCCAAAGGAGAGAAAAAAATCCAACAGCCATCCTCCCTGCCTCTCCTTACAAAAGTGTCTGTCCATCACAGTGCTCCAGTAATGTGAGTTTCCTCCAGATCCCTGCAATTCCAATGTCATAGCTCTCCACCTGCACACAGGTTTCTCACTCCTGTTTATTTCTCATGCTGGGTGTGTTCAGGTGTAGGTACTCGAGACACACTTCGTCAGGGGAGAGTCAGAGATCATCCTTTGCTGCCCTGTGCTTTGCTTGCTTCCTCTCATGGATACTCTTCTGCTTACCCCACGATGTTGCTCTCCAACCCCCAGCAAATCTAGTTGAAATCTCCCCCTTGCCAAGTTAGCATGTCTCTTGGCAAAGATGCTCTTGTCTGTCCTTCCTCTTTGAAGCAGCTCCAGTTGTCAAGTTGTCACAGTTTCAGTTGTTCAGGGAGGACTTTTTTTCTCTTTTCTTTTTTTTTTTTTTTTTTTTTTAAGTTAAACCTCTGCAAAATGTATATGTAACTTGAGACAGTGGGGCTGAAATACAGTCATTAATGACTAAAGAGGAACCGAGGACTGACCTGCAGGAGACCTCCAAATTGAATATTTTCTCTTCAGCTTTAGCGTGATTAAACAAATCTTTTTTGTGTCCAATCAGTAGCTTTACTAGAGAATTATTTTCCTGCTGCTCTGTCCAAACCCACAGAGACTAATTTAGATAGCATTAATTGGTAATTTCCCAGATCAAAGCCCTTAATCAAATCAATAAGGATAGCTGCTGTGCAGTGTGCTGATTATCATTCATAGACATAAAATATTATTTGTCATGTCTACCTTGATAATGATATCAGAGGAATACCAAGACCAACAAGGAGCGATGTCCTGATAGCTTAATATGTTGATAATGCAAACTGTTTCCCTAAACGATTTGTTTGCCAGGGCACAGGGGTTCTCCTTGCCGTGGGCTTCCTTTAGCTCCAAGATTTATTGGTAGCCTAAGTGTATATAAATTACTGTCAACAACCTTGGTGATTATCTTTGTAAAAGTTGCAACTCCTGTGGAGATATTTCAGGAGTGAGTTTATTATTTGGTTGTGGAGAAAGGGGAGGGACTGGAAAGAAATGGTCATTTATCTTAAGAGTGAGTGGAGTGAAAAGTGACTCAATTCATATGGCAGGAGCAGTTGTATAGCTACATTGTTTTCTTACATCAGCACCAAACCTTGGGTTTTTTTCGCTCTTCAAAGGGAAAAGTTTGATCTAAAAGCTGTTGGTTCACTAGCAATAACTGCTTCTTGATATAAACGCCAAACAGTTAATGCAATGAATCCAATTCTCTAAACCTTTTAGAGGGAAGCGACAAGATTCATAGGGAAAGAGGCAAAAAGAGCTTTTGTAGAAAACAGGTGAAAGCCACTGCTGCCGGGGAACATTTTGTGCTCTGGACAAGTTATATGTGACATTTTGGTTGAGGTTCATGGTAGTGAGAACAGCTATCCCCTTTTCTGCTTAACCCGCCTTCATCACCAGTAAGGGTGCAGGGTAAGGGCAATATGACCCATGTAGTTGTGGACTCTCTGGTGTAAGGTGCTGGGGAAGATGTGGTTAGAAAACAGGTAAATCTCTTGCCCTGTTCCCATCTGGCTGATGAAGAAGAAGGTCTGTTAGTGGGAAATATATATATACATGTACAACATAGATCCCTCTTACAGCTGTATTCAGACACAGTTTACCCAGAAGCTGCCCATGGATCCTGGTCTCTCCAGTTGTGTCACAGAATCATAGAATGGTTTACGTTGGAAGAGACCCTAGAGGTCATCTAGTTCCAACCCCCCTGCCATGGGCATGGACACCTCCCACCACACCTGGCTGCTCAAAGGCCCATCCAACCTGGTCTTGAACACCTCCAGGGATGGGGCCTCCACCACTTCACTGGGCAACCTGGGCCAGTGTCTCACCACCCTCATGGTGAAAATTTTCTTCCTGAAATCTAATCTAAGTCTCCCGTCTTCCATTCTGAAGCCATTACCCCTTGTCGTATCACTCCATGCCCTTGTAAAAAGTCCCTCTCCAAATTTCTTGTAGGCCCCTTTCAGATACTGGAGGGCTGCTGTAAGGTGTCCCCAGAGCCTTCTCTTCTCCAGGCTGAACAACCCCAACTCTCTCAGCCTGTCCTCATAGCAGAGGGGCTCCAGCGCTCTGATCCTCTTTGTGGTCTTCCCCTGGATTTGCTCCAACAGGTCCATGTCCTTCTTATGTTGGGGACTCCTGAGATGGACACAGGATTCCGGGTGAGGTTTCATGTGAGGGGAGCAGAGGGAGAGAATCCCCCTCCTCGCCCTGCTGGCCATGCTGCTGGGAATGCAGCCCAGGATGCAGCTGGCCTTCTGGGCTGTGAGCGCACATTGCAAGCTCCTGTTGAGTTTCTCATCCACCAACACCCCATGTCCCTCTTCTCAGGTCTCTTCTCAACCCATTCTCTGACACAGACACACACACACACAAATGGATCTCCCACTCAATCCCAAACCACCATGGCAGATGATTTGCTGGTTATCACACACTCCCTTGCACACTTCTGCTCGCTCCAGTCACTGGCATGGTGGAGACATGGCCCTCCTCTCCAGTTGCCACATTCAGATCCCTGCACACACACATACTCATAGAATGGAGTGTCCTTCACCCACAAAAATAGTTAGAAAAGGAGATTAATGAGAAGACAGACCAGACTGTGCTGATCAGACACAGAACAGCTCTGACAAGCAAACTGTGTGCATGTGACCAGCTCTTTCTATCCCTTTGGACCTCTATTTTTGCACACTTTTTCCTCCCCAAGACACTCTGATCCCTCCCTTTCCTTGCCTTAGGGGGTTCCTCCCCTAAACACGCTATAACAAGCCTTGTGCAATCCAAAAATGCTTTTCCCTTGTGGTCTTTAGGGTTTCCTTGAGAAACTCTGTTATGGTTTGAGAAAACCAATAACAATTTATTGTCGTTTAGACAACTATTGTCTCACTTGATGACTCCTCCCCACCCAGGAAGGGGAATTGGGAAGAAAACAAGGAAACCTGGGGATCGAAAAATAAACAGATTTAATAGGATAGAAGTAGATAATTAACAGTACTAACACCAAAGAACACATATTGATCCCAATACTCATATATACTATACAAGGATTATACTCAGCCAACTATATCAGTAGAAGCTGTACACTCCCAGCAGTGGACAGTAAATGTCAGACACTGAGAGCGCTACAGCTTTAGGAGGAAGGGAAGGCCTCAAGGATCCAGCACTGGGGCAAGAAGTCCTCTGGATAGCCCGATTGAGGGAGAGCCATCAAGGGGGGAAGAACTTAGAAGCAACCTTTCTAATTTATACTGAATGTCACGTTCATGGTATAAAATAATCCCGTTGGCCAGCTTGGGTCGAGTGCCCAAGTCTTGCTCCTCCTCATCCCTGCACCTGGCGAGCTCGAAAACACTGAGACCTTGAAACCCACACACCATAGCTGGCTATAAAGTAAATACTTTCCCAAATTCAGACAGTAGAGTCTTACAAAAAATGCAGCGTTCCCAAGGATTAGAAGAGTAATTAGTCCTGTGTCACTCAAACCAGGACAACTTCTCCCACTGACACTCCAGATGAGTGTCCCCCGGACCTACAGGACCAGCACTCTACTGGGACAGCCCTGGGGGCCTGGGACAGGGGCTCGTGTCTCTGATGGGGGCATTGAGGCCACCCCCTTATTTGTTCCTCTGGGTGTGTGTGGATGAGACTTTAAATGGGGTTCAGGCTCCTGTGGTGGGCCTGGGATTAGATGGATCAAGGTATGGCTTGAGTTTCCACATCTGCAATTATTCCTCTACTCTCCTTCGCGTGAACAGAGATGAGCTTTTTATCACATAAACTATTAACTTTTTCTAGATACAGCATCCACCGTAATTCCTGGATCCTACACCTTGCTTGCCACCCATCGATCTCAAAGCAAATGCCTCATCCCAGAAGCCAAGTGAGGGAAGGAGGATAACCTATCCATGACATGACTCCTTCCTCAGATCCCTGCTCAGGAAGCACACTCACACATTGCATCATTCAGTTATTTATTAAGTTCATTATCTAGTCTCACATTTGTGAGCTTGTCAGTGAAATTCCCTGTTTCTTTGGCAAACCTGCACAGGTGGAAGAAAGTGTCTTTTCTGCTTTGTTTTGCTTTGTTTGTGGATTCTACATTGGCATGTGGGGTGGGGAGAGGGGGAATCAACAGCCCTGTGAAAGACCAGCTGCTTGCAACATGCTTCTCTTGCGGCTTTCCGTCAGAAATCTGACAGCTTCAGTTATTGTGATGGAGAAATAATGAGGTGAGAACAGAGTTGTCAAAAAAAGATCTGTACTCTGCTTCCAAGGAAATAATTTACTTTTTGTGTGCTCTGTGGCTCCTAGAGCCAAGGAGACATCTGTAAGCAGCCCAGACAAAACTCTGTATTTGCCTAAACCAAGGCAATTGCCAAAACAAAACAGAAAAAAAAACATTGTTTACAAAAAGTCCTATTAATTATGGTATGATTAATCTAATTAAATGTGGGTGTTAACGACATTTAGGCTAGATGGCTATAGGGGAGTCAAGCCTTTAAGTTAATGGGGAAACAGTTAACGGTGTTAGTAGATTTTAAGGCTAATTTACCACATCCTGAAACAAACTCCTGTATTTCACCAAGTGAATTTCCCCTCAAATGCACTGACTGTATTAATCATTATAGATATATAATATCTCTGTCTGAGATACCCTAAGACCTTCCAGGGAAAGCTGGCAGATGGCCAAGTTATACCAGGGGAGGTTTAGGTTGGATATTAGGAAAAACTCCTTTACGGAGAGGGTTATCAAACATTGGAACAGGCTGCCCAGGGAAGTGGTGGAATCACCATCCCTGGAGGTATTTAAAAGACAGGTAAATGTAGTGTTGAGGGACATGGTTTAGTGGTGGTTTAGCAGTGTTAGGTTTATGGTTGGACTCAATGATCTCAAAGGTCTCTTCCAACCTAAGTGATTCTGTGATTCTGTGATTCTATGTGACACAGGATCTCTTCTGCATTAATGACTGTAACCAAGAAGGCTACCCTAACACATCAAAAATGGCACTGAAAACCTCTGTTTATGCAATTGAAACATGCACAAGATCACCATTTGCTACTATAGACATCTGGGAAACCGTCTTGCATATATATATTTCTTTAGCTATCTAGCCTGGTACTACAAGGACAGAAGTCTCAGGACCTGGGATGGTTTTTATGCCCCAGATAGCCACAGGAGAAACCTTAGAGCATCTCACATAGCACCAGGTGGCCTCTGCTAAGACAGCTGAATCTCCCTTAGCCAATACAGTGATGGGGTTTGGAGAACATTTCAGATCATCTGAGGTAGACAGCAAGGGTGGGCTTCAATGGCCAAAAACTAGTGGTCTAGACCCAATTCAGAGACCCTATGTACCTGAGCCATTCCCCTTCATCTGACAGATATGACCAAAGACTTTTTGGAGGTCCATGCCATTCTGGAGACTCATCTGGAAGCTGGGCAGCGTAACCTGGGGCATTTTGAGTCACGCTAAAAGCATATGTTTAGATACATTAATTATGTCCCTAGTGATCTTTCAGATTATTAGTTGTCTAGACTTGATGGACTATACTGTCTCATTAGTTCTCCACTGACAACATGAGTTTATGCACTGATGCATATATGTATCTACATGTACACACTGAAGTTTAAGTTTTGTGATACAAAACTGGATCTAATCCCTGAAAATGAGTTGAGACAAACCACACCATGGATCAGCACAATTGCTTGCACTTTATGTAGCTACAGAATAGCAAAACACATTGAAGTTTCAGGACTAGGTGTTTATTCATATTCAACTTAGTAACACAGTCCCTTTATACATCTGGTTATTTACATGTCTTAGCTCTGAGATTCCCCATTAAGCAGATGGAAATGTAATTTTAAAGAAATAAGTCTACATCTTAAATGGTACTTGGATCTTGAGTCACCCTCCATTGGATCGTTATTGCTCCATGAAATGATGTTGCTGAAGGTAGTTAGATCCACATTTTGAAAGCAGGTCCAACATTTTTTCAGCATTTGCCACACTAGAAATACAAGACAGACACAGGTTTTTTTGGATCATCTCAATTTGGGATGCTACATATGGAATGAAGACACACTTCTCATTCACGAACGAAACACAGACAACTGAACACGCATGTTTTCCTACACACGTGCCTAACTTTTTCACAGGCATGCCTGGCAGAACCAATCCACCTTTCTTATGTTATGCACACAAACCTGAGACTGCCACTTCAACTCAAAAAATTCCAAGATGCAATATTTATGCTGTGAGACAAGCTGGTTTTCACTATCCTACAATCCTTATCCACAGCCAAGGGGTCATGGCCAGTGGAAAGAATAAAATTCTCTTGCTGTCTACAACTACATGAAAGGAGGTCGTAGTAAGGTGGGGGCTGATCACCTAAGTAACAAGTGATAGGACAAGAGGAAATGGCCTCAAGTTGCACCGGGGAGGTTGAGGATGGACATTGGGAAAAATTTCTTCCCTGAAAGTGTTGTCAAGCATTGAAACAGGCTGCCCAGGGAAGTGGTAGAATTGCCATCCCTGGAGGTGTTTAAAAGATGGGCAGACATGGTGCAGAGGGACATGGTTTAGTGGTGGTTTTGGCAGTGTTAGGTTGGTGGTTGGACTCGATGATCTTTAAGGTCTCTTCCAACCTAAGTGATTCTGTGATTCTATGGTTCTGATTGCTTCCTATGCTCCACCAGCATGATGAATTCTGAGTGGTATTTTCCTCTCCTTTTTTTCCCCCAGCACCTTTCAATTCTTTTGTCTGGTACCAAACTCTGCCCCTGCCTCTATCCTTTCTTCAAATATAATGTTGCAAAACAACCTTGGGCACAGAAAGTCAGCAGGCCACTCAAAATTCCCATATACAGCATCGTTATTACCATTTTAGTCTGTTAGATTTTGAAATAATAAAATTTTGATTGCCTTGGGTGGGTGATAATGAATATGTGATAACTTAAGCTCATATATTGTTTTTTCATAAAGAATATGCTTTGTTTCTTTCTTGTCATGGTTCTCATCCCCTATGAGAATTACGTGCTTGATGCAAATTACCTACTGTCCAATCATCCTTGAACCAGCTGAGTATTCACACATAAAACAAATCCATCCCTAAAGCCAAGCTGGAGCATGTCAACACCTGATTGTCTCTGACCTGCGGTGGCATGTAACTGTCACTAACTGCAACTGGCTTCAGGCCCACATATATTTAAGGAAATCAGTATTAATGCTCTGGATGAGATTATTGACACAATGAGTTATTCGGTGTCACACAAATCGGCCATACGAGGAACTGTGCTGATCAACAACATATATTCGTCACCCACACATCATCTTACAGTGCCTGTCAACTTCTTCCCAGCTAGAGCGGAAGGTGAGCTGATGACATGCCTGACTTTTGCTACCTATCCCTGGGAAAGCCACTTTTATGGGCAATTGATAGGTCTGCTAGTGACATTTCTATTTCCAGTTTTCTCTTTTGTTAGTCCCCAGGTTTACTTAGCCGCAGTTTTGTAAAATATTACATGAGCACAGGAACAAGAGATACCTGGATGTTCTAGCACCCTGCCTAATCACCTGACAACATAGCTTTAAGTGATATTATACTGTAACTACATTAGCTGCAGTATTGGATGCTCATTATCGTGTCTTAATTGTGCAATAATTTTGATCAATGTGTCATTTCCTTGGTGCTGATGGTTGTGATTACAAAATACAAACACGGTTTAGGGGCTGCTACACGTACATTAGCTCAGTGATTCCTTCAGTGCATTTAGTTGTGCACACACCCACATGTTTGCATGTGCAAGAGACAGACAGAACGTGAGCAGCCATGGCAGCTGCCTGCCAAAATGTTCCCGGCCTGCAGCTGGAGAGAACTGTCAAAGGAGACTTGGCTCGTCTTGCCACAGTGGTTTAAGAGGTCACCACTGTCAGTCATCAGCCTGCAATCAAATCTGTCACCTCAATGGCAGTCAGTAGGATGGATGCCTGTGCCCACACCTCAGCTACTTCGGTGTGAAATCAGGTATTTTTGCTTTGTTGCCTGCTGATAAGTGGCTGCAGCTTGGAAGAGGGACTTTGGAGAGAAGAGTTGTGCTGCAAACCCCTGTTCCTTGCTGTAAACCTTGCAGAATGGCAGAGCAAGGTGGTGCCAAGCCATTGCAAAAAGACCTGGCAGAGCTTATTTCTCAGTGCCTGTGGGAAAAGCACCCAGGGAAAGCACTCTGTCCATTTGCCGTGCTTATACCCAGGCAAAACCACTGATAAGCAAAGAGGGGACTGGCTGGTAATGCAGAATAAATGAGGGTAAGACACTCCAATAGGATAGACAGAAGGCACTGACCTGGAAGGAGACATCTAAGCACAAAAATCAGTCAAGAATGGTTTCACTCAAAGGAGAAACACCAGGTGGATGCACTAATTCTCACCTGTTGCATGCAGTCAGAAAGTCAGTGGTATCCACTCAACTACAGGATATTCAGTGGCAACAGAATGCGAATGTAACTTAAAAGATGTCCTTCCTCTTAGAACAGTGTCTCGCTACAGCTTAGGATGATGTTTGAAAAAGCAGTACCAGCCCTTGATTAAAACATCCCGCTTCCCCTTAAACTAAAGAGCCATCACTGATTTCGCTATCTACTTATTAGAGCTGAGAGGAATTTAGAATATCCTTTGTATGATAAATGCTGATCCATTTTGAAGCAAATCAGCATTCCAGACTGGAATGAATGTTTACAATGAAAGTATGAAAATCTAAAAGGGAAAAAGGAAAGTTTTGAAAATGTATGCCATTTCTTTTCAATTTCAACTTTGTAACATGACAAATTATATCCTTACGTGTCATGTATTATAATGAGCAGCACACATTTCAAAATGAGAAGTAATTACAAAACAAAAACAAACAAATCCTGCAATGAGCTGTTAAAGCTGAAAATCTCCCAGCGTAGCATTTTCAAACAGCTGTACTGCTAAATTGCCTGTTCCCTTGATAGCAAAGAACAGACTGAAAACTCCTGCTAAAGAGTTCAACCAGCACAGCCTCAGGTAATGTGCAAACACCAGAGAGAAAATAGGAGAGATGTCACTATAGAAAACAGAGCAGACACTGTTCAAATACATGGACTTGGGACCAGCTCTATAGGGGTTACTTGAGAAGTGGCATCCAGCAAAACAAACGGAACCACGAAGAAAACCCTTTTAGAGAGGAGGTTACTGATATGTATCAAAAGAGAAAAGCAACATGAAATCCATGAATCATAGAAGCATAGAATCATAGAATCACTTAGGTTGGAAGAGAACTTAAAGATCATCGAGTCCAACCACCAATCTAACACTGCCAAAACCACCACTAAACCATGTCCCTCAGCATCATGTCTGCCCATCTTCTAAATACCTCCAGGGATGGCAACTCCACCACTCCCTGTTTCAATGCTTGACAACTGTTCTGGTGAAGAAATTTTTCCTACTGTCCACCCTCAACCTCTCCGGTGCAACTTGAAGCCATTTCCTCTGTCCCAGTGTTTGTTACTTGTGAGACCGACTCCCACCTTACTACAACCTCCTCTCAGGTTGTTGTAAAGAGTCATAAGGTCTCCCCTCAGCCTCCTTGTCTCCAGGCTAAACAGCCCCAGTTCGCTCAGCCACTCCTCATAACACTTGTTCTCTTGGACCTTCACCAGATTCATTGCCCTTCTCTGGACATGCTCCAGCCTCTCAGTGTCTTTCTTGGAGTGAGTGGCCCAAAACTGAACGCAGTATTTGAGGTGGGGCCTCACCAGCGCTGAAAATTAAAGCTGACGTTATCTTCTTAATCCAGGAAAGAGATCTTTTTTAGGTCTGTATTTACAATGATTGTTTCTCTGATGGAGATTTGATCTTTAGATGTCAAATGTGGATCTCTACCATCATAAGTTAGGATAAGCCCCACATCAGCTTCCTTGTTGCAATGGCCCTGCTTACTACAGGGCGAGACTGAACATCTTCCCTCACTCCAGAGTACCTGAGGGATGCTGTTTAGGCACCGCAACTTTGCTTATGCCATGATGGCTTGTTCATGTGTCTGTGCTCCACACAATACCAACAAATATGTGAACGAGCTTGGTGAACACTCAACCAGATAAATGAGGGAGAATTAATAAAGATAACACCTAGAGTGAATTTTCATTGTTAGCAAAGACACCTGAGCTGAAGTAGCTTACGTCAAATACTGAAAGAGAGGAAAATCAAATCTTTCATCTCTATTGTTTCCCTTAGCAGGACCTTAGTTTTCAGCATGGGCTAATGTGACAGGGAATCAATGTAATGACTTCCTGGCAGATCATTTTCTTTACAACAACAACAACAAAGAGGAACGTACAAAGAATGAAGGCTAATCTTTGTGCAAAGACTGTTTGATTCATGTGCTGCACAGGTTGTATTCTTTCATCTGTTCCTTGAAATCCTGACCTCTTACAGCTCTTGTAATTCTGTCTTCCCACAGCTCTCTCAATAATTTTCTGGTCCACCTTTGATGGGTTCATCATCTGTCCTTCAGGGGTTCTCCCAAGTCTCCGAGGGGGCTCACAGTATTTGTCCTTTTGCTCCTCTTTTCCTGGGCATCCCCACACCCAGTCACAGGATCCCCTCTTTTTTTTTTTTTTTTTTTAATAAGTCGATACTGATCATTCAACAGATCATCTACACTATTCTGGGTCTGTCAACACTATGCTGTCCCACAGCTCAGCCCATCCTTAGCTCAGCTCATCCTTGACATTTCATTTTCAATTTCCAGCAAGGACTTTAACATCGCCAATCTCAGTTCTTGATTTATTTTTGATTTCCACTGAGGTGTTGAGAATCCCTTCTATTACTGACAAAAATAATATTATAAATATCCAAGCCAACAAACCCATTAATTGGGTTCAGATTTATTTTCTAGGAAAACAAACAATAGGAAAACATCATGATAATTTCCTTTGTTACACTTTCAGGATCAGTCTTTCTTGTGTGCCTGTATCACTTTTTTTTCAGCTAACAATATCTTTTCCATTATAAACTGATCTCAGTGGAAAAAAAATCTGTTACTTAGAAAATACACATTTCCTGAACTTTTTGTAGGAAATTAAGATTTCAGTATAAAAATGATCAAATGGGTCATTTCACTCTTTCTTTTCATTTTGATAAGCTGAAGGAATTAATCTGAGGTATCACTTATGATTTCTGTATTATGTGTGATATAACTATAATGTTATATTTATATATTGTAATGAGAACAATGTACATTAGTATATTATGACAATATCAAAAGGGTTCACTTCTATCTTGTTGAGATGAAAGGAAAGATGATCTCCCATCATCTGCAACGTATCTCATATTGCCAAACCAGTCTCCTCCTGCCCTTATGATTTCGTCCATATTATCAGTACTTTGCCTTCACATTCTAATGCCCAGCCAGGACAGATGGCAAGGTCTTGGAGCTCCTTATGCTATGAAAATTCAGTTTTATGACCACATTAAATCACAGTCTTCTCTTTGACCTAACTTTCTGATACTTTGTCCTCTCAGCGTTGTTTAGACTCTCTGCCTGCAATACCTTTATGGCTCATTGCTCTGATTTCCTAACCCCTCTAATGGGGGTTATGAAGGACCCCTATGTTGGCTCCTTCTGCAGTCCATCAAAGATTCAGATTTCCTCATTATCTCTAAGGAGATTAGAGTTTAGGTCTTTTTTTAACTTAGCTGTTTTAATAACTCATCATGGCAGGAGATGCAACATGTCTCCTGATGGTCTTCCCACCCTGTCTGTCTCTATTTCACCTTCACTTTTACTTTTTCTCTGGCCTCTGCATAAGATCCTCACTCCAATGCTGGCAAAATTCTCCCAGACTACTTCTGAGGTCTCTTAAACCTCAAATTTTTGCCTTTAGGCATTTACTAGGGCATGGATAAACAATAAAAATCTCACATACACCAAGTAAATAAAAGGATATGACTGGGATCACATTTTGAGATAGTCTTTAATTATGTGATCACATTAACCCCCGGATTCAGACTTTATTTTGTGCATAGAACATAGTAATAATTTAGAAAGAAGACAGCCAATATGTTGTTTGTGTTTTCTCATTCAGGGACTGGCAGCAATTTTATTCTTGAACCTTACTGAACCCTGTTTTAAGATAAAACTAAAAATACCAGCTTGGGCTCTTCTCTTATGTTCAATACTGTGTCTTCTGAGAGCTTTGTAAATTCTTAGGAGCTAATTTTCAAAATGTTACTATTTTGGGGATCATGCTAATTTGAGAGATCTCTGATGTACAAAATTAAAGCCAAATATTTCTTCTAATTTTTGGGTGATGAATTCCAGTTGCCCCGTTGTGACAGTAACTGCAGCTGGGAAACTAAACTAATAAGATTCCCAGCACAGTCTTACTGTGCTTCAGTGATAAAAGAATTGGTTCCTCTCTGATTTGTTGGAGCCATGTAGAAAGTCAGCACCAGAACAAGAGGTTAAGGACAGGGACGTGTCTCTTCCAATGAAGATGTCTTCCAGATGCTGGAAGGTCTCTGATATACACAACATATAGGGTTATATCCATGAATCTCACATACAATGGGAAGGATTTACTATACTGGAAATGAAAAATTGCTAGCACCTTGGCACTTGCCGTTTGCCATGTCAAACTCTGGTCAAGACCTTGAAGTTTAGGGGAAGGTGAACTTTAGTCATCGTGTACTGAGCAACTGAGAAGAATTTGGAAAAAATACTCGTTTCTGCCCTCTGCAGGAGTCCTAGTCCTAGTAATTTTTTTTATCCCAGGCAAGTGATGAATACATCTCCTGAGGCATGTTTTCTAATATCCCTGAGGCTTCCAATCCAATAAGTAAAGTGATCCACAAGCAGTTCCCACTGGACAGGATTTTTAAGAGTTTGGAAGAGATTTAGGATCCAAGTGCCATAAGAAAAATGAGTGGAGAAGCTGTGCCATTCCTACATTGTCAGAGTTTCAAAACTGGATTAGATAAAGCTGTGAGCAACTGGGTCTGACCTCACAGCTGATCCTGCTTTGAATAGGGTGTTAGGATACACATTTTAATTCTTTATAATTTGTGGAGAAATACACAGTTCTGCAGGCAGTCAGAACACAAAAGCTTGCCTTCTACTTGGAACCAGCCTTGCAAGAAACTGTTTCTGCTTATTGACTACAGAAGTAGCCAAGGCTAAACCAATGACTGTGACTATTTGCCTCAGATGTATTTTCATCTGAGTTTAGTATAGTTTAGTAGAGATTTTTTTGGTATAGATTTGAGATTAGACTTTTTCTTTCTTTAGCCACTGTGTCAGTATTTTAGTCCTGGTGTTCAGAAAGTGCTATGGAAGTCCTCTTCTCCCAACAGTCCCTGGACAAACGGCATCGTTGTATTTTTGGAATTAGCTTGCTTCATGGAAAGCTAGAAGCAGCTGCCAATGTTATATTCCTGGGAAGAAGAGCTGGGATGTTATTCGTGGATTTTCAGTCTCCTGTCTCTAATTGATCCTAACGGATTATACACAAAATTTGGACCCAGGCACATCACTTCTTCACAGATCTAGAGCTCCACATTTTCTTCTTTCAAATCATAAGTTGAAGAATACTCTAAAGAGGAAGTCCCAACTAAAAGTCTTCCTTTTTTTATGCCTTTCATTTGGCTTTCTCTGGAGGAGGCCCCCACTACATTGTCTCCCCAACTGGTAACTCCAGAGGGAATTTTCCTAAACTTCAGTGCCATCTTGCAGCCCCTCAAGAAAGCTGAATGACTTTGTACAGTATCAGTCCTTTGTTATCATGAGTGTAACGGCTCTGATGTGGTTAATCGCAGCAACTGATGAAAACAGTCAATTTGCAGCTTCTTGAGACAACAATAGAAGGAATGAAAAGACTAATGACAACAGCCAAGTTTTGTGGCCTAGGGAAAGGAGGGCAACATCATTTTCCTATATTCAAAGTTGGACAACATGAATCCCATTTTCTTCCTTTCATCATCAGCAAATAGTTCGGATGTTTCTTATCCCTTAATTGTGCCTTTGTTTCCATGATGAGGGGAAATCATTACCGTGACAATCTGTTGGCTAAATTTTCCCCGCATCTGCAGAGTGTTTCACCAAGTGGTCCATTTGCCCATTTGCAGGCTAATGAACAAGAGGAATTTTGTATTCTTGAGACGGACGCTATACCAGGAGGTTGGGAAACATCACATTTCAAAAAGCAGCTTGGGTTGGGCTAGGAAAAAGATTTTATAGATCCTGCTAAAATCTGGGTGAATGATGTCAGATACAGTCTTCCTCTGTAAGTCTTGGTGAAACCTTGATGATTAGGGGGCTGGAACATCTTATGAGGAAAAGCTGAGGGATTTGGGTCTTTTTAGTCTGGAGAAGACTGAGGGGGCATCTTATCAATGCTTATCAACACTAAAAGGGAGGTTGTGGGGAGGAGGGGGCCAGTCTTTTTTTCAGTGGTGCCCAGTGAGAGGACAAGAGGTAACGGGCACAAACTTGACCATAGGAAGTTCCATGTAAACATGAGGAGGGACTTCTTTCCTTTGAGGGTGGCAGAGCTCTGGCAGAGGCTGCCCAGAGAGGTGGTGGAGTCTCCTTGTCTGGAGACATCCCAAATCTGACTGGACACCACCCTGTGCAACCTGCTGTAGGTGACCCTGCTTTGCCAGGGGTGTCGGACTAGATGATCTCCAGAGGTCCCTTCCAACCCAGTGATTCTATGATTCTGTGAAAAGGTCACAGTCTTTCAGGGCCATGAGACCTTTTTCTTCCAGTGTTCACAACAGGCCATTGCACCGTTCCCTGTTCAACACAAAAGCCCTGAGAATTTTACTTAGCTGTCACTCTCCTAAGGTGGAGACCCATTTTCAGAAAATCTTTCAACAGCCAGCACAGTAAGATAATGTCTCAACAACATCTGCACTGGTAGCAACGAAAGCAACAGACCTCTCCAGGCTTAATTTCATTCACCAAGGCTTTTACACACAATAGTCTTTTATTTCTCTGCTCTGGGACAAAAAGAGCTGGCTCACGGTCAAATTATGGCAAGTTGAACCCTGCAGCCCTTTGCTTTCTATCCTTATAGCTGCAGGAGAGCTTCAGGAGCACAGAGAGTGACAAAAAAGGAACAAGACTCAGGAAATTTGCTGTTAGACTGGCCTTTAAGGTGTTGAAGCCATTCACATCCACCTGACTCAAACTGCAGGAAAGGGAACATGGGATTACACTAAGGCACTAGCCAGGCAGAAGACAGGGTGAGAATTTACATCCTGGTTGACGGGTGAAACAGGTTTTCACTGTGGCAAGGAAATGTGCTTGTGGAGGTACAGTGGACACAGGCAAAGCCAAGCCCCTGGCAGCTCTCTCATCCTTTCCTGGCCCATGTAGATACTACACACTCAATCACAGCCTCTTTTACAATTTACAAACAAAACAACTCCTTTGAGTATGTAGTACGGTTGCTGGCCAACTTAGAGCTTCAATGAGAAAATTCCTTTCAATCTTATTCTCTTATCTATCCATAACCACTTCCATATTGCAATCCATATTGTGGGTTGCAAATAAATCACTAAGATGTGCATCATTATGCTAAATTGGAGGGATCAGGTCATTCTCTGGACCAGAGAGATATAGGGATACAGAAACACAAGGTTGTCTCTGGGATTGCTTAATGGAGAGAGAATTTGGTCCCTCTTTCAAATTCTTTTGAAACATGAATCAAAGCACATCACGGTTAAAAAGCAAGGAAATAAACAATCCCTCTGTGCATAGTATTGTTCCATGTTCGCTTTTGGGTGGCAGGTGGTTTTGAAGTCATAATAACTTGAATTAAGAGTTCAAAGTGGAAAACATTTAAAAGCGCGGTCTGCATCTCTGCATGCCTTTCATTTGTTCTCTAGCCCTGGGTAATAAAGGAGTATTATCTGCAAGAAGATACTGTGCCAGCCTACTGCATGTGGCTTTCCAGCTTGGGTTGCACTTACTGATCTTACGTTTTGATATTCTCTACAGGATATTGCAAATATTTCCTTCTAGGCTTTTAATATACTAGGATATCTCGTATACGATACTTTTCCCCTCTTTATAGACCTTGTGTATGTGTTCTCTCGTCTCAGAACCTTGGACTGGCATTCCAGCCAGGAGGGAAAAGTCACGCGAAGTCATTCATTTCACAAGAGAGAAAACTAATTTCCTACTGTTTTAAATTTGTGAGACTGTTTTCAAGAAATATCCCAACTGATCTCCTATTTTTCAGGCAGCAGCAAATCCTTTCAGGCATGTCTGATCTCAGATTTGCTTCTTCATCAGGATTTGAACCTGGATGCTTCTCTATTGAGTCACTGCCATACAACGAAGAGAGCTACTTTGCTCACATAGCTAATAGGCAGTTATCCTGTAGCAGACTGATCATTAGAAGTAAACATGCTATTCACTCTGATCATCTGCACTCTAAATACATCCATCCTGTTAAATCTGTGAGTGCTTACCTTTGAATTTAGAAACAGCAACATTAAGTTCCTAGTTAGCAAGCTTTATAACAGAAAAGCAGAGCTGGATTTCAAGTTTTAACTCAATATCTAAGACAAGATGATTTTACCTATAAAAATATGCCCCCTTGAAAAAAAAAAGCCATTGGAACGTGTCTGTCTGCATTTAGAAAAAAATTAATAGCTGAGTATCTGAAATATCATAACACACGGAAGTGTGAATTTGGTGGTACTGCTTTTTATTTCTGCCTGGGAGCGCTTTAAGCATACAGACTTCTGATGCAGCAAGGCCCGTTTTGGAGTGTTTTACTCTAGCACCACTAGTGGCATGAAAAAAATGATCATATCCCTCATTTTGCAGAGCCTGATGAATCTCCTTACCTCTCATCAGCTCTACATGTGGCTGATGGGGACTTAAGGAGAGGCTTAACTGGGTGATGGGATGAATTTCCGCCTGGGAAGGATGCATATCCAACGTGCTCCACAGAACTTCTTTTTTATTCCGCCTTTTTCAGGATGCCAGGTAACAACTGTCATTGCACATAGTGTACATGCTGCCAAACAACATGAGATCTACTCAAGATGTCTGGAGATGGTTCTGTCACAGGAAATCTGTCCCAAATGAAGCTCCTCAGCTTACATTTTTTCTATGGAAACGTATGAATGAGTTTAGACTCTTGTTTTTTCCTTGGAAAGAGACAACTGGAAAGTACATGATTAACTGGGGATGTGAAAGACATATATAAACCTATGAATGAAGGAAAGAGTATGATCAGAAAATAATTATTCACTGCCTTGCTCATGGCAAGAGTTAAGGTATGACTGGTGAAACAATCAGACCAAGAAAAGAGAAGTAATTTCTCAGGCAGCACTCAAGTGACATATGCATCTCTTTCCCGCAGAATACAGTAAAGTACAAGAGAAATCCTTGTAAGGGATTGAACAGGCTCAAAGGATAAATCTGTGACTGGCTGCTAAACATTGAAATCTCCATGTGACTTGTGCATACAGGAGTCACCTGCCAGAAGGTGGGAGGAAGAATGACTCTGTTATTTGCCTGTTTACTATATGCTTTATCAAAACACCCATACCCGTATTTTGTTGGAGAAAATATGATGCCTAGCTAGACCATTGGTCCATGAAATACTTGCATTTTCTAACATAATTCATTTTGCCTCATGTGAGGGTCTCATCCTACCAGAGGCAAAGCACTCTCAGTTTCTGAGGGAGGTCTTCAGCAGCTGCGGATGGGAAGTGTAGGACGTCCATGAGCACTGAGCAACCATAACCAACTGCTATGCTGCAAGGGACAAGGGTGAGGAGGCCAAACTTTCATTTCCATGACTGTAAAACACATGAAAAATATTCCAAAGCATAAAAGAGTGGGAAAGAAATGAGGCTGAGGAAAATGAAAACCTAGTTCCTCCGTTACTGGAAGCTAAATCATAATCATTATCATTAATTAGCAATACTTAAGAATCTTAGTAATGAATCATCTTGTCAGTAGCTTTCGTGGGCTGAATGGCTGAATGGTAACAGATCTTAAAACTGAGCATCTCCACCTGTTCTGCAGTTGTTCCTTCCAGACTGGACTGGGATGCAGCTTCTGTCAGTGTACCTTTGCTGTAGATAAGCAGCCGCATGTTTCCTTCAGGGCCATCAATCCGAGGTCTTTTAAGCAGCATTATGTTAATTTTAAATTAAAAACAAAAAAACAAAAACAAAAACAACAAAACCAAACTCTTCAAACTAAATCATAAAAGAGAACACAGAAAATCAATGTTTGGGGATGAGCTGATTAAGTCAGGAAAGAAGAGGCTTTGTGTACATATACCCACAAATGGAAAACTGCACACATGCACAGATGCACACACACAAATAAATTTGAATTGTTTAAGGAATTAGAGTGTAAAGAAATGATATTTTATAGTACACCAAACTGCCAAACATGCCATAACCCTGTGAAAACCACTTACACTTTAATGGCTGAAAGGAATAAAACTGACAAAAGAATGAATTCCCTGTGCACTCTGACATCAGAATAAATTTCTTGTGGAAATAGTGCTGTTTTCCTCATTGACTTCAAAAAGGCGACTGAATAGGGTGACTTTAAAGGTATCTGTGTGTAGTTTGGTAGGGCAATATATCCTGGTTTGAAGAAGGGTGCAGAGATGTTTTCCACTGAGAGCTTAGCAGCTGAGGATAATAAGTGAGCAAGAAAACGCTGTGGCCAGTGGTGGAACAAGTGGGATAGTTTGTGTGGAGGATCTTGGTTGGGGGTGCCTGGAGTAAAATCATAGAATCATAGA
>VZSF01004314.1:4462-38430 GCA_013398295.1 Chionis minor
ATAAATGCCATTTATTCAGAAGAAACCATTTAATTTTTTTTTTTTTCCCAAAGAAAAAAAGCAATATAAATATTAGAGTATAAAACTTGCGTGTAACACATCGACATTGGTCTATATGGGTATAAGAAGGATATAAGCATATATATAATATATAAGTATAATTCAATATTAGACACATTGAAAGGGCAAACGTGTTTCATTTCACGTACACTCGGAGCACAGACCACATGGAAAGAAGATACAGAGAAAATTGAAAATACTGATGTCCACAAATTAGTTACCGAGATTAAAAATAACACGCCACTAAATACACGACACTCACTATGCTACCTCAGATTGAAGATTAAAAAGAAATATAAAGACTACGATTCAGCTACAGCGTTTCTAGAGGGGTGCAGGTGGCAGCTGCAGGGGACAGGGTGGGAACTGCTCCCAGCGCAGCCAGTGCCGGAGATGGCTGGATCCAGATGAAACACTGCGGATGCTCCTGCTGCCCTGGGTTTGGGGAGGGGGTGGCGGTGGGGTCGAGAGGGATGGATCTGCTTGGGTGAGTTACGTGTTAGTGATTAAAAAGGGGAAAAACAACACACACACCCCCCGGGAAACGCGGTGTGGCCCTTTCCTGGCCACCCCGCAGCCCCTCTCCTCCCTCTGGCTACACAAAGCCCCTCTCTGCTTTCCGGGGGGTGGCTCAGAGCTGCTTGGATACGGGAAACCGGCCCAGTGCAAGGGTGATGGGCACACGGAGAAACTATTCCTCATCCTTTGATTCCCTTCGCGGGGTGGAAAGCCCAAAGCCAACAGGAATCTCACCTCCTCTGGGCTGGCTGGCCTGGTGTGGTCCCATGCGACCCACCCCCTCGTCACCCCAGCTTGCAGTCTCACCCCACACTCACCCCCAGTTCTTGGGTCCCTCCTCCAGGTCTGATCCCCACGCGCCACCAAACCAACTGTCACTTACTAGGTTGCCAACTCTGCACCAAAGCCACGCGCCGGCAACTCTGCGGATCTCACCCCTTTAGGTGAGACCTCAAACCCCTCCCCTTATTTGGGGTGTAGACCTCAAATAAGAAGCAACGACTCTCCCCACCTTGCTTGACNAGCGCGGGGGCTCGGGCAGCTGCCGCCGCGTTCACACCACGCTGCGTGGGCATGCGAGGACTTCTGTGGGTCCGTGGAGCTAATTGCGCTAGTGCAGGTGTGAGGTGAAGGACGTGCATGCAGACACGGTGTGCAGAAACATGAAGCATCTCCCCTCCCCAGTCCCTTTGCTGGGGACTCGGCGAGATGGCTGCCTGAAAGGAGCCTGGCCGCAGGGGAGCGAGATTCTCTTAGCTTTAATTTCAGAAGAACATTGACTGTACATATAAATATTTACCGCAAAGAAGGGATGAGATGTGTCTGCTCTTCAGAGACCCCCTAGAACTGCTGGGGCAGCTGCCGCACACCTCGGCGCGCTCCTCATTGAATTCCCTACCTCTCAGACATCAGGAGGGTGGGTTGGGTTGTTTTCTCTCATATTCCAGGCCATTGGTGGTTGCACTTTTTACAAAAAAATATTTAGGATGCAGCTTTGCCATATTCCCTTTGATTCATGCAATATAAACACTTACCTTTTTTTTTTTTTTTTTTATTTTTTCCGGGTAACAGGTAAGCAGGAACTGAAGCACTCCCTACCAACTTCTCAGCAACAAATCCATCGCTATCATTAACTGGGGGTGAATTTTACTAATGGAAAGTTTAAGAGCAAAGATCTGGAGCGCGGGCTCTAAGCTACGAACTGCCTTTTCCTTTCCCAAAAATGATCGAAGGTCTATAAACTAAAAGATCCACGTTAAAATTATTTACACTGGGCCAAGTCAAGCACAAGCCTTGTGCCTTTCTCAGACTCAGGGAGCAAATTGGATCCAAAGACATGGCAGAAGACCTTCCGCCCTTGCATATTCTAATACCCGAGGGATCGTATAAAACACTAGCAAATATTCACAGGGCACTTGTTTGCATTCGGTTTAGCTTCCGGATTGGTTTTCATCATGAGACCTAACAGCAGCGAGACCCTGCTCCTAGCTCTGATGATGAGGAGATACATTCGCAGCGTTTCCTACTTTTTGCATCACAAAAAAAAATTGACATTCCTTTCCTCCGGCCTGGGCTGTGGTTTGGGGGAGTGCTGGAGCCGGCTGCCCTGTAGCTCTAAGGTCTCCTTCTTTTTCTCTACTTCTTCTCCTTCTTCCCAGATTTCTTCTTGTTGCCTCCCGAGGAGCCGGCATTCTTGGCGTCGCGCTTGCCGGCAGCGTTGGTGAGGGTGGCGGTGCTGCCCGGGATGTAGACATTCTGCCGGTAATCGGGGACATGCTGAAGGGTGAACTGGGGGCCGTAGCGGGCACTCAGCCCCATGGTGCCCGTCCCACCACCCAAGGTGGAGTTGCCATCAGCAGCTTCTGGGGGGAGACACCAGAGGGGGGGTGGGACAAAAGAGAAGGGCAGAGCGTTAGTGCCGGCCAGGGCCCACCCACCCCAAACCCCAGCAGCCCCGAAAAGCTGTCACTGGGTGTCAAACCCCAGTGCCACCAAGCTTTGCCCCCACCTCTCACTACCCTTCAGTCCTATCCCTCCTCGGGGCGTTCACAACATGCGCGCTGGGGAACATGGCACAGCCAGCACCGAAATCCCTTGTTTCCATCTCGCATCGTTGCCAAAGGTTTGGGATTTGGGGCTGGAGGCTGGCTTGGGTAGGGCAACCTCTCCTCTGCCCTCAGCAGCCATGGGGCTGCCTGTCCCTCCCTGCTGGCTGCTCTGCCCCCCTCCCTGGCTGCTGCCTCCGCAGAAAAACACACACACACACACACACTGCCCCGAAAGCAGCCCGTTACAAACATATTGTACAGCCACAACCATTAGTACTACATTAAGGGAAATCCATTATTCTTTTTTTTTTTCCACTGCATTTAAAACCCTGCCCCCAGCATCTCTCCAGCCAGATTTATCCAGGGAGCAGAGCACGTAAGAGGAGAAAGAAAATCCCTCCCCTGCAGTACCATAAAATGGCTCTAGGAAGCCGAGCACGAAGCAAATCGATGCTGAGGCGCGTCCGATGGTCCAGATCTGGGAGAAGGGGGAGGGGAAGGCAAATTCATTCCTGCCACGCTACAAAGCCCCAGCACGGAGAGAGCAGTGGGATGCTGGGGCACTGCTGGGAGGTAGAGACCAGATGGAGACTGGGGGGATGTATGGAGGCAGGGGGAGAAATGAGCACAGGGTGGGGATAACAGGGCATGAGCGATGCTGTTGCCATGAGCTGCCCCAGCGATGCGCGCCGGCAGGAGGTGGGATCCTCGCGCAGCCCTGCTCAGAAATGATTTGCTAAAACCCTGGCGCTGCACTGGATACTGGGGATCCCATCCTTTTAACTGCTTCGTGCATGTGGCTACAGACACGCTCTCCTGGGAGGCTGGAGGAACCCAGCAAAGGCACCTGAAGGGCCCAAGAAAGAGTGCAGGGCTGCTACTCCCTCCTTTCACATGTGGAGAGACTGAAGGAATAAAGAAATGCAAGGAGCAGACAACGTAGGCTGGTCCTTTCATGTTTTTCCTCACTCCAGACCTGATCTGCGCACGCCTCCACATTGCCTCTGCTTTTCCCTGAGCAGATGGAGGTGGCTAAAGCAGCCAGAAAGCTGAACAAAAAGCTGGGCCGCATCCCACCAACCCCCGGAAATATTGCTGCATACACATCCCCGTGCGGAGGTCGGAAGTATGAAGCAACTGCAGTTTGAAAAGTTACAGCTGCTCTGCCGGAGCAGGCGGAGGAAAACACACAGCGAGTCGGAAAACAGGCAAGATATTGTGCCGTGAGGATGGGGGACGCACAGCACTGCTTACAAGCACAGCAAAACATCGTGGGAAATGCCATTTTGCTTTCCGCGTTCACTGGCAGGAGAACTTTTCGACAGTCCTCAGTAAATGGGTCTCAGACCTGGTGGGGCTTTAAGGACCTTGGCCTGGAGGAGATGTGCGTAGGCAGTTACTGATGCTTATTGCTAATCCTCGCTCACCTCAGCAGCAGCTTGTTTCATTACCAACCAATCCAACCCCGTATCTGTCAGGGTGTTACAAACTGGCAACGGGATGGCTGGAGATGTGCTGTCAGGCCAGGCTGCAGACCAGGGACCGGCTCTGGCAGCGGGGGAGAATTTTTTACTGGGCTCCCCCAGCTGGATACAGCCCGGTTGGGAGCACGGTGGGTTTGGGCACCTTCTCCTGTGCCCTTCCCGCTGAGTGCCGCTGCCTCACTTCCCCACTGGACCATCCCAGCTGCACCAGGTCAGCGAGGAGGCTGGGGGCTCCCAGCGCCATCCAGGACAACTGGTGCCCATGAACTAGTTTGCAGTCACGGCACAGCTTTCACGGGGGGGAGAAAAAGCCGCCCGGGAAGTTCCCAGCCTGCCAGTTGGTCCAGAGTACAAGCAAAGGGCTGTTTCTAGGTAACATTGACATTAAGGCTGAAAAGAAGAGGGAACAGGGACAATAGAAGTTGATAAATGGGCACCGAGCCGCTCTTGCCAAGCAGGGAGGGCACTTCAGTTCTGTTGCTGGAAAGGTTACTTAGCCTTTATCAGCAGCCAGCCATTATCCCAAACAGTCCTGAGGAGGAAAGCAAGAATTTGGACTTCAGCAGAAATAACCAGCCAGCGGCTCCATCACCCTGGTAAGCAGAGAGGAGGAGAGGCCGGTCGGGGGCAGCATGTGCTGCCACAGCTGCTGGTGGGGCTTTGGGGAGAACCGAATATAGAACTACTGCCCCTGGCCGTGGGCAGTGGAGCTGGGGAAAAGGACCTCCTCGGGCTGCCTGTCTGCTCTCCCGCCGTCTCCTGGCACCCCTATAAATTCTCCCTGAAAGCCAGAGTATTTTAAGGACAGGACGTCTGCCCTTTAGCATCTGGTGTCCTGGAGCATCTGTGCTCCTTGGTATGTCTTCGCAGCTGCCTCTGCCCCTTCAGATGGCTCAAAACACTGTTTCTTCATGTTGTTCCCAGCTCTGAGGGAGGAAGAACCAGAGGAAGGGAGCCCAGGAAGGGTGACAGAAGCCCTACAGCAGGGTCACAGGGCGGAAACCAGCTCCTCAGGCACTCTTTCTTGAGAGGGCGACTGGGTGGGCAGAGGGGCTTGGCATGGCAGGGCCAGCTCTGCCACCTGCTAAAGCGAAGGAAACCCCCTGGCACAGGGCAAGGACATGGGCAGGGCGTCACCAGCCCCTTCAGGGGGGCCATCCCTAGCTCACGGAGCTGAGCAGCACCATAGGACTTGAGCACGGGCTTGACGTGGTGCAGAGCAAGTCCTCACTGACGGCTCTGTGCCCAGAGGAGCTCACGCTCGGAGGAGCGGGTGAGCAGAAGGCACAAGTGCCATCACCTGTGTCACTGTGTCTCACCTGCCACCTAGGAGCTCAAGCAGAGTTCAGCAGGTGACAGTAAGAGATAAGGACCATTTAAATAACCGGGAAACATTACCCAAGGATGGGCAGTACAAAGCTTAACAGGCAATTAGCACTGCCCCTAATCAAAGCCTGCTCGAATCAACACTGTTAGCTTAATGAACAAGAGCAGAAAAGAGGGCGACAAGGAGCAGGGGAGACGTGAAAAGATAGTGCTGGTGGAAAAAGCTTGTGCTGTGTCCCCAGCCAGCGCTGCAAGGGACCGGCAGGGACAAGAAAAGGATGGAGTGCATGGAGCTGTCCTCTTCCTGGGGCTGCAGCAGGGAAAGCCCTTATCTAGTGGATGGATCTAATTTAAATTAACCCCCTGGGCAGATTGAAGCCGTGGGAGAGGTTAGGACTGTTTGAGACTTGTGGATTGGGAGAGATTTGCTGTAATAGGGCCTGGGGCTACGTGGAAGTCGGTGCTTAACCTGGAAGGGGCCGGCTCAGCTCTCTGATCCTGGGGACCGCTGGAGCAGCAGTCAGAAAAAGAGCTTTATTTGGGAGTAAGGAAACAGGATCTGGAGGCACTGGGTGATGATAACCACATGCAACCCCGGAGGCTGTTTTTTCCAAAGTCATTTTTCAGAGCTGAGACACATTCTCACATTGTTTCTTTCCCTTGAGTGTAAACAACTCCCTTGCCCAAGACCTTTGTCCCCTTCCCTGGCCACGGCAGCTCTGTCTCCAGGCTGCCTGGTGTCTGTTCGAGCGGCAAAGTTGAGCTGCAGCAGCTTTCCAAGAAAGCAACACCAAAGCCATCCCTCCTCCCCCAGATTCCTTCTCTCCCAACAGCTCAAAGGAAACATCCGAAGCATTCTGCACAGGGGTTTATGGCTGTGCTGTTGCTTCTATTTTTAAATCAAGGGGGAAAAGACTCAGAGGCATTTATAAACAAAGGCTGTATGAAAACCAGCCTCTTTATCCATAGTGCTGCGCACACTGATAATTGCCCTTCTTTTATATAAAACCATGGAGACTGTGGATGCATGGGAAGACCCTTCCCTCCTCACTGCTTCCACGTGGCACAGCCATAAACTGGAAAAAACCAACCCAAAACGACCCTAAACCAAACCTTAGTGATGACAACTGCAAAGAGACAGCAGCAGCTGGTGGGGGAAACCTTGGTGAGCCTGCAGCTCAGCGGAGGGACCCGGTGTGAGCAGGGAGCACACGCCGGTGTCTCTGGACACAAGGTTTGTTGGGGATACTGAGTAAGTAAGTAAGGCGTTTACTGTATTCCTGGCCCAGCCATAAGCAAATCTGCCAGGTTTCCTACCTTCTTGCCTTACAGCAAGTTGCAACACAGCAGACATTTCATTTACTGTGGCCTCGTGGAACCAAGTAGTTTAAAAAACTCAAGACTGGCTCTTTCATGTCACACAACTGCATCCTGAGCCAGATAACATTCTGTCCACTACACAGATGGTGTACTTCCAGGGTGGAAGAGCTACCCCTGTCCACAGCATGCCTGATGCTGATGGCTACCCAGTATCTCCTCTGCCTGAATCCTTTCCAACCCCTCTCCTCTGAAGGTTAACACAAACAGCAGTGCTTCACCAGCAACTGTTGAAGGACTTTTGAAGCCACTCCAGTTAACCCAGATACATAAGCCCCACCAGTATTTTAGCTAACAGCCAACAGAGACGTCTGCATGAGAGCAAGTGTTGTGGGCTTCCCACACGCAATGGAGACCAACCATTTGCTGAAGCCAGGATCATGGCTTGGAGCATCTCTGTGTCAAACTGGTTGTTCGGCCAGGCTCCACCTTCCTCTCCATTCTGGGAGCTACGGGAAAAGAAAAGAAACAGCAAGTTACTGTAGTTCCGTAAGGAGGAGTAGGTATGTCAGAGAACGTACTGACAGAGAGGTCAGGGCTGTGCTCCCAGAGCCGCCCCCCCCCTCCCAGTGCCTCCCTGCTTCCAGCAGAGACCTAAACATCTCATCAGCTTCTTGGGTCCCCCTCTGCTCTGACCTTAAGTGACCACATCACTCAGACCGCCAATCTCTCCTCTTCCAGCTGAGTGCTCTGACCACCCGCAGCCCCTGCTGCCCACTCAGATGCCAGGATCTGCCCCTTGGCTGTGCACTGGTTTGCTTGGGATGAGACCTGCCTCGCTCTTGCAGCTCTCCAGAATTCAGAGGAGGGGGGTTTGAAAGCCCTTCCACTTGGAGAGAACTGAGCGTTCAAACCACCAGGCCGCAAGGCACGGAGGTGTCCTCCTCCTCCACCATTGTGAACCCAGCCCTTGCCCCCAAGAGCTGCCAGACCCCAAAGCCCTGCTCAGACATGCCCAAGCAGCCAAAATCTTCCCCAGCTCTGGGGTCTCCTGCTGGCAGCTCCGTGCTTGAATGCTCAGCACCCCACGAGCTGCAAATGCCAGCACAGACGTTGCCAGTGCCAACTCAGCGCTGCATGCTGGGCAGCAGATGGGCTCTTCACGACCATGCTGAGCATCCCACTGCCCAACTGCCCCCAACGGTCGCACCCGCTGCAACCCTCACACACTGGACAGGCTTAATATGGCTATTTTGGAAATGGGAGGGACCCACAGGTACATCCTTGAAGGTTGTATCTACAACTACCTGAAAGGAGGGTGTAGTGAGGTGGGGGTCAATCTCTTCTCCCAAGGAACAAGCCATAGGACAAGAGGAAATGGCCTCAAGTTGTGCCAGGCGAGGTTTAGGTTGGATATTAGGAAAAACTTCTTTACCGAAAGGGTTATCAAACATTGGAACAGGTTGCCCAGGGAGGTGGTGGAATCACCATCCCTGGAGGTATTTAAAAGACAGGTAGACGTGGTGCTGAGGGACATGGTTTAGGGGTGGTTTTTTGGCATAGGTTTATGGTTGGACTCGATCTTGAAGGTCTCTTCCAACCCAAGTGATTCTATGATTCTAAGGATGCATGTATGGACACTGCTGAAAATCTGGTCTTAAGCAACTTGTCCAAAGACACACTGAAATGCCAAGACCACACAACTATCCATCCCTTCCCCTTCTGCACCGCCTGTGTGATCCATCCCCAGCCAGGCACAGGACGGTGCTCTCACACCCGTTTATCCGTGGAGGATGCAAACAATCCCTGATGTAGCAGAGGCTGCCCTGGCATGCCACTGCCAACAGCACTGCTTCTGAAATACCTGCCGTCTGCTGCAACCCAGGGCATCCCAAAAACTATTTATATCCATCTTCCGCAGCATGTGTGGTGGCACAGCTTCAAGAAGGCCAGAAGCGAGGCATGTTCAACCTCGCAAATTGAGTTCAGCGCTTGCATGATGGTTGTGCTGAGACTCCTCGGATGTGGGTAGTGCTGCGCCGCGCTCCATGGGGTGTCAGTGAGCAGCGTGCAGGACATCCAGGAGAAGGCGGAGACGGCCCTGGGGCTGCGGTGACCTGCTAATGTCACAAGCAGGTCTGGGAATAGAGCCCTGGGCTAGATCCAATAAAGGACTTAGGAACCTAAACCCCATTACAAACCACAACCCATTCAGCCACCAGTTAACCCCAGCAGCTCCTGCCCCCACCAGCTGCCTCCCCCACCCAGCTGGCAGCTGAGGTTCCCAGGTTTTTCAGGGCTGCAGGAAAGCTGGCCAGAAGCACCCTGGTGCCTCCCAGCCACTGCTCCTGGCTCTGAGGGCTGCCCTAGTATGCTGATGGGATCCAGGGAGGGGGAAAGCACAAGAAAGTGTCAAATCCTTTTTTTTTTTTTTTTTAATTGTAATACTCCAGTCACTTGAACTCTGTTTTGAAATCTGAGGCCCAAGTTCAACTCCCTCTTTGACGTGGCAGCACCAGAATCACATTTTCCACCTCCCATAAGACTCTTTCCTCCCCTCCCACCTCTCCTTTGGGCAACAGGCTGCACCAGACAGAAGCTCCTTCCGTCTCCTGTCAGATCTGTGCCTCCATGCCCTAGGACAGCAGGAATTCACAGAAGGAAAGACTCGCCCTGTGGTCAGGGCATCCACCTGGGATGTAGCACCAGGACCCTGAACCTCACTGAGCTCCCAGGTGGTCCTCGCTCTCCACCCCAACAACCCTTGGCCTCAGGGCTGCATGCAGGCACAGACAGGAAAGCTGGCCACCACCGAGCACCAGACTTGCCCAGGGCTGGCTTGGAAAGGTGGGGAAGAAGGACCGTGGTCAGTCGCTGCAGCTGGGGAAGGGGTTGAGTGACACTTTCCAACCCCTCCAGTGCACAGCACAAGAGGAGTGGCTGTACCAAGAAACGTGTGGATCTTGTTCAGGTTTGACCTTGTGCTTTAGAGGTTTGTGTCTCCAGGGAAGGGTGACCCTGCATCACCAGTGAGCAGAGAGAGGTTCATCCCTGGAGGACGGGGAGACAGGCAGCGTTTCAGAGCTTTTCCTTTCTTCTGGTCCTAGAAATGGAGTGAACACACGTGAACTCACGTGGTGGACTTCACTGGCCCCTGCTTTATGGTTATACCCCAGTGTCAGGGGGAGTGCCAAAGCCCTACATCCCCTTAATGCCCTGTGGGATCCAAAAAATCACAGGCTGATTCAGATGGAGAGGGACACGAAGCATCCAGTGTAATGAAGTTTGGAAGGTCTCTGGTCCAACACTCCACTCAAAACGGGGCCAAGCTTTCACCTGGATCCAACTTTTTATCAGATGCTCAGGGCTCTGAGCAGCCCCAATTTGAGTATGAGATTTCTCCATCCCTCTGGCCTCCTGACCACCCCTGGGTGAAAAGTGTTTCTTAACATTTCCTCCAAATTTGCCTTGTCGCAACATGTGCCCATTGACCCTCATCTTTTTACTGTGCACCTCTGAAGACAGCAATGAGACCCTTCTCCTAGCTCTCATGCCTACAGGCTGAAGTAGCTTTCTCAGCCTCTCCTCCCTGCCAGGGGCTCCAGACCTCTGATCATTTTAGTGGCTCCCATATGGCCATGTCATTGTTGCAGTTGCAAGCCCATAACTGGTGACAGAACTCCAGGTGTGGTCCCATTAAGTGCCGAATTGAGAGCAGCCATCTCTTCTCTTGACCTGCCAGCTACAATCTGACCAGTAAAACCCAGTATACAGTCAGTCTCCATCACAGCAAGGGTGTGCTGGTGACTCATGTTCAACCTGATGGCACCCAGGTCCTTTTCTGCAAACCTACTGCACCCAGTGTTCCCAAATTTTGCATAGACAGGCACAAAGCTGTATGTCTGTTCCCCGTGACGCCACATAGAAAAGCTATTTTAGAAATGCCTTAGGGTGGCAAAAAACGGTATCGAGCTCACTTCTCTAAGCAGGAAATTCAAGTCCCTCAATTACTTGCAGTGCAATCATCCAGAATTCAAAGGCACAGAAAAAAAAAAACAAGTGCTGTAATCTAAAAACACCCAAAAATAACTTTTCGCATTGGAAAGAAGCACACAGCTGATGACCAGATCTGGCCGTCTTCCACAGCTATGGGATGGGGTTGTGAATCAGAGTTGTGAGTCACCGACTCAACAGCGAGCAGCCTGCCCTGCCCTGCCCTGCTCCCCCTGCCTGGGGCGGGCAGACCTCTGAGCCCCCCTCTTTGTGGCACTGCTCCCCACTTGGCCACAGCCTTGGGCGCTGCTACGGGTAGGCTGCCCGAAATGGGAGGGCTGGTTCCTATGGAAATGACTCCAAGGACTTGCTGTTTTTAATACAAATGCCATTGACTCAATAGGGTTTTTTTCTAAAAACCCATCCCCCATAGGATAGCTTTTTTTTTCCCTCTCCCTCTCTCTGTTCAATTCTACTCCACACTTCAAAGCTCAGAAAAGAGCTGGCTTTCATTTTCGGGAACGTTTCCAGCATAACTAGGACTGGAGGGAAGGAAGCAAATCCACGTTTAAGACAAATCCAGGGATGCAGCGTCTTAGGGGGCTCAGGGCATGGTGAACACGGAGCATGGGATGAGGATTGTGCCAGAAAAGGCAGGTACAGCCAGCGCACAACCTGCAAATGCCCTCAGTAAACCTGACTACATGGAAATCGGGGAATGCCGAAACGAAAGGCTTGCCCTATAGCCTTGACACAGCCCAACTGTGCGTGGCATCGAGAGGCTGCCCCATTATCAAGGGCTTCCACAGGCATCCTCCCTCGCAGTGCAGGGTGGACCCGGGTGCTTCGCTCACCAGCTATTTTGCAGCACCCCTGGCCGCCACATCCATTTTTAACTTCCACTTCGAGCATGGAATTATTCATTTCCTGGCAGGGTTGCTATGGAGCTCATCACTATGGCAGCCGAAGGCCTTGCAAACATTTATTTGCACAACTGCCTGGTGGATTCCTGAAAAATTGTTTTCCCTGCTCTGCTGCTGGAAATACAAGCTGTAGCAGCACCACACCGAACTGGAGAAGCTTATTCGTACCTGAGCGGTGCTGTCAGAGCCCCGGGGACTGGAGAGGACAGCCCAGCACCCCATGGATGAGAACCTGGCACCCCGGGCTTGCCTGGCAGCACTCGGCCTGGGGAATTTCCTGGGACACCCTCAGCATCCTCCCTCCCCTCTCGTTTGGGACTTTCTGGCACCTATGGCAGTGGCCCCCCCAGCCAGCACCGCACCCACCCCACAGCCTCCACTACTCCCAGGCTTCCCCACTCTGGAGAGGGGGTTGTAGCTGGGGTTTGTTTCTCCTCCCAGCCCTTTCACTCCCGGTTTCTTCCCACCTCGGGCTGCTGCTCCCACCCTCCCATGACCTCCCCTGGCACCCTGGCTGGGGCAGCACTCTGCTCTCCCCTCCCCACCCAGCTCCCAGGGCCAGGGGGCTTCAGGGCCATTCCTCCAGCTCCATTCCCAGGCAGCCCCTGGCCCCCCCAAAGTCTGCCCCTGTGCCTAACCCTCCCTGTACTGCTGTTTCCTTTCTCCCAGCTTCCTCCGATCCCTCCCCGCCCCCCACCACCTCCTACACACAGCTCCAGACGGACGCAGCAGCAGAAGTAAAATCTCAGCCTGTGCGTTTCTGAGCTGGCAAAGTGACAAGCAAGAGGGAATGGATCCGTCCCTGCCAGTGCTGAGTCTCCACTGCGCTCAAGCCGTGCTGGGGACACAGCCCCATGGCTTGGAGATGCAGCCCCAGGGCCAGCATCCCTCTGTCCCACCACCTTCCTGCCTCCCCCAGCCCTGAAAAAGTGGAAGCAGCTCCAAAATTGCCAGAATTCCCTTCTCCCTTCCTTAACAGAGGATGCTGTTAGCCCTTCCCCCATGCTCCCCTGGCTCTGCACATTCCCTGCCGCTTCTGTAATGCAATTACAAGGGCTGGAGAGGACCTGGATGAGGCCCAGCTTTACGATCATGACTTTGCGAAGATGGGATTGAAGAAATGTTAGCAGGCAAGCGGGGAGGACGATTTACAGCCTCCCAAAGCACCGCTGAGTTGTTACTTCCAGCCAGTGAGGCTGTTGGGATGCTGCTCTGCCAGGTGGAGGCAGAACAAAAGACCACAAAGGTCTCTAAAAGGGGCACCGGGGTAGTGTCCCCCCTCCCAGGGACTCCTCCAGCCCTCCTGGAAGAGCCGGAGCTGAGATCAGTATTACTTCACCCGGCCCATCCTGCCGCCATCCATGCCCCAAATACACAGGGAAGGATATTTTGAGAAATTCTTTGGAAAGGCTATTGTGCCTATTTGTCAGATCCCTGTGCCTCTGCAGCCGGCCATGGCATGTGCTCAGCTGTGCAGGAAGCAGATGGAGACAGAAAAATTAAACTAATAAACGTAGCACCTGCTAAATTACCAAAAATAGCATTTCTATACATAACACTGCGATGATGAAACTCCTGATATTCTGGGGGCTTTCCAGAATGAGAAGTGCATCCCATCACTATGATACTTCCCTTTCTCCATAAAAGACTCTCCAGCTTTCATCCTGCCTGGCAGGATCCAGGTAGGTCAGACTTCAAGGGCTGTGACAAATGCAAATAAAGGGATTATTGGCCCAGGATGGTCAGTAAGAGAAGGAAACGTTCCCCTGAAGGGGGCTACGCGATCTGGAAAGAAGGCCATATGCTGAATCTGCTGAGATTTGGGCTGTTAATAGACAAAAGGGTGAACCCTGCAAGCTGGAGTGCTCCCTGGCATCATGCATAGCACGGGGGACCAGCTCTATCATCTCCTGGCTGTAGAAGGGGAAGCGGGGTGGGAGCAGGACCCATCACTACAACACCTTTAGCTTCCAGTCCCAGGATCAGCTCAGCTCTACAGGAGCAGGGGGGAGAAGGAGAGCAGTCACCCAGGGACAACTCCTGAGCAGCCTTGTAATGCTTTAAAGCAGCATTTTCTGTACAGTGTTTGATAGGAAACCACAGTCATAGTATCACAGAATCATTTAGGTTGGAAAAGACCTTTAAGATCACCAAGTCCAACCATAAACCCAACGCTGCCAAACCCACCAATAACCCATGACCCTCAGCAACGTGTCTATGTCTTTTAAATACCTCCAGGGATGGTGACTCAACTACTTCACTGGACAGCCTGTTTCAATGCTTAGCAACCCTTTCAGTGAAGAAATTTTTCCTAATATCCAATCTAAACCTCCCCTGGTGCAATTTCACACCCTTTTCTCTCGTCCTATCACTTGTCACTTGGGAGAAGAGACTGACCCCCACCCCGTTACATCCTCCTCTCAGGTAGTTGTGGAGAGCAATAAGGTCTCCCCTCAGCCTTCTCTTCTCCAGACTAAACAACCCCAGTTCCCTCAGCCGCTTCTCAGAAGCCTGGTTCTCCGGACCCTTCACTAGTTTCATTGCTTTTCTTTGGACACGCTCCAGCACCTGAAAGTTGTGATCCTCTGAGTGGTCTTCAACCTTTCCTGTTTCAAGACTCACCAGGGCTACACCAAACTTGGCAGATGGAACCATCTGGCCCTTGCTGGGCTTCCATGGTTTCCTCCAAGGTGTCTGCTGAGCACAAGACACACAGACAGGCTGGGGGGTGGTGCGGGTGCGTCATTGGGCATGAACAACCACCTCAGACACTCCCCAAAAAGGCAACTTCTCTCCCGGGCTCCCCAGGACCTGGCACAAGCTGATGCTTTGAGCTCTGTAGCCCCAGAGGCTCTGTCAGAGGGGAAACCCTCCCTTCAGAGCAGAGCCCCTTTACTGGCACAACTCCCTCACTCAGGGATCTGCAGCCCACATCAAAGCGCAGCAGCTCTCGATCTTAGGTGAGCACTGCGTCACTTAGATTACGACTGTTCCTGCAAAGCAATGACCCCAAAGGGATTTCCCGAGGGCGCTGTGATATTGCAGGCTGCCAGGCTCTGCTCACACCATCCCCAAGGCCCCAGGGTGGCAGCTGAGAGCAGCTGAGAGCAGCTCCACACTCCGCGTGCTGAAGGAGCCCTGGAGGAATCATTCAATACTCAAGCATCTTCAAAGGCAGATGAATGCAAACCAGCCAGAACAAGCAGTAATTTTAGCCCAAAGACTGTTCTCTTTTGATTCACCTGCAAAACACGTGGAACCTGACCTGGCAAAGCGAATGCCACTGCTGGCTTCAACCCTTGAGACTATTTGGGATGGAAACCTGAAGATTACAATTATTGCCTAAATTTCCCAGGGTGACAGTTCTTTCTGCTGCTCTTCTTGCCCCTGTCAACACGGCGCTGAGGGCGGGAAGCCTGCAGAGACCTGAAGTGCCAGCAGTTGCTCCCAAGGCTCCTGGCCTTCCCCAGGAACTGTGATGCCACCAGCTGTACTGCGTGTCCCAGTAGCTGCACGTTCTCCAGATGACACTGTCCTGACGACTGTCCCCTTTTCCCTTTTTCAGCCAGTTTCACCCCCACTGCCCACACACTCGTTCAAGTACCCCCAGCTTCTGGAAGCTGTTGAGTGGTTTCAACCAGATCCGATGGCCAGGTGGAAGTTTCTGATACGCTAGTCTTCTATCACTTGTATGAAAAGCCAACAGAGAAAGGCCCTCACAATGTGTCCCACTAAGGAAAGGCTCAGTTACCAGCTGTGCTTGGCCCACTAGCTCATCTGTCACTGCCCATCATCACACGGGTGGCTAGAAATGGCAAAAGCTGCTTGTTCTGCTGCTGGTTCAGACCTGGGCACAGCCTGGGATGCTGCGTGGGATGACGGTGGTGCAGGGGAGACGCTCCGAGAAAGCAGGATGCTGGAGATGCTGTGGGGAACGGAGAAAGGGGCACAGGGAGAGCCTCACTGCATGGTGCACAGGACGGCAGCAAAAGCAGGTATCATGGTGGGAAACACCAGGGACCTGGACTTGCTGGAGGATTGGGCCCACATGGGTCTCATGATGTTCAACAAGGCCAAGTGCAAAGTCCTGCACCTGGGTCAGGGCAATCACCACTATCAGCACAGACTGTGGGAGGAATGGTTTGAGAGAAGCCCTGCAAAGAAGGACTGGGGGATACTGATGGGTGAAAAATGGAACATGAAGTGGCATTGAGCGCTTGCAGCCCAGAAAGATAATCGTGTCCTGGGCTGCCTCACCAGCAACGTAGCCAGCAGGTCGTGGGAGCTGATTCTCTCCCTCTACTCCACTCTCCTGAGACCTGCCCTGGAGCACTGCATCCAGCTCTGGGGTCACCAGCACAGGACAGATACAGACTTGTGAAAGCAGGCCCAGTGGAGGCCACAGAAATGATCTGAGGGCTGGAACAGCTCTGCTACAGAGGGAGGATGAGACAGTTCAGTTGTTCAGCCTGGAGAAAAGAAGGCTCCGGAGAGATCTTATTGCACCTTTCAGTACTTAAAAGGGGTTTATAAGAAAGATTGATAAAGACTTTATATCAGGACCTGATGTGACAGGACAAGGGACGACAGTTTTAAACTGAAAGAGTGTAGATTTAGATTTTTTCATGAGGAAGAAATGTTTTACAATGAGGGTGGTGAGACCCTGGCCCAGGTTGCCTAAAGAAGTTCTGGTTGCCCCATCCCTAGAGGTGTTTAAGGCCAGGTTGGACGGGGCTTGGAGCAACCTGATCTAGTGACGGATGTCCCTGCCCAGGGCAGGGAGGTGGGACTGGGTGGCCCTCAAAGGTCCCTTCCAACCCAAACCCTTCTGCGATTCTATGAAAAGATGTCGCAAGAGCCATGGTGGTGTTCAGAGGGATGGAGGGGTCACAGCCACAGGGACCTGGCTCTGCAACTCAGCGGTCGCCGTGGCGGGGAGGGAGAGGACTGGTGCGGGTTGCAGCGTGGCTGGCGCCTCTGCCCAGCATGTGCCGGTTTTCCCAACATTTTCAAGGAATGAGTGAAGAGAAGGCAAATCGCTCAGCGTTTACCCAGACATCTCCGCTGCTGCCAGTGTGCCTGTGCATTATAGCACTTGCTGCTGTGTCCACTGTAACGTTACACAAACCTGCAACGTAAATTCCTGCGGGGTTACAACACCCACAGACACCCCTGCGTCTGCAGGGTTTGCAAGTATTTCTTTTTAGGAAGGGCATGCTAAAGCCTGCATCTGTGGCCAGTTGTCTTCCCGCTGTGTGTGCACCCCCGCGCTGTGTAAGCTGTGAACGTCTGCATCTCCCTCTGCCTGTGTCCTCTGGCCCCAGCTGCTGCGTGCTCTGGGATGTCCCCCCCCCAGACACATACATGCAGTGTCCCCTTGGCGGGAACACGTCCTGGTACACTGGGGTGCTGCTGTCACAGGGGACCTCCGGAACACTCCAAACGCCCACCAGAAGCCCCCCAAGCTGCAACCACCCTTTGGCAGTACCTGCACACTCTGAACACCGAGAACTCTCCTGAGAACATTTAAGGACTATCCTTGGAATACCTTTTTCCCCCCTCCCCTCCTCTCCCCGCCCCCACCAGGCACAGGCACGCTGCCATCAGTCCTGCGAGCCCGATTCTTGGAGCTCAGGCATGAAAACAAAACAAAGAATGAAAAAAACCCTCTTTTCCTTCCTAGCTTTTCTGTGGGCGCTGCTGCAGTATCTCCACTGTCAGCCCCCAAATCCCTCCTGCTGCACTTTCCTTCCTCCCTCTGCACAGCCCGGGGCGGGGGGGGACGGCCGGAGTCAGACAGGGCTGCCGTGATGCTCTTTAACGGGTGAGTGAAGCAAACATCACTATTGGCTCTGTTCAGCCTGGGAGGGGAGAGCCTGGCTCGCAACCAGTTGGAAACCAGTAACACAGGGAGATTACGGATTAGAGAAAATAAATGGGGGTTGGGGGCGAGGTGTGAAATAACACTCTATATCTGCTTTGCATGCTTTGCTCTTCCCTCCCCCAGAGCGACCGGGGATTCTCACACTGCTCCCCACCCTCCTGTGAGTCCCTCGACACAGTCCCTGGGGTGTCTCCTACCTGGGATCTCCTTGCAGGCTACACACACATCCCGAGATCGTCCCCAATCCTGCCACAAGCTGCCCAGGACATACTGGCTTTTCCCATCCCGGGATGTCTCGCCCTCCTGTGCCCACCTGTGAGCAACACAGAATCCTCCCTCCTCCTCCAAGAGGGAAATCCTGACTGAGCCTAGTGTTCCCTTGAATTAACCATCACACAGAGAACAAAACAAAGAGCTGCTGGCCAGGCAAGTACCATGAATGTGCAGGGCACAAGCCCCGTCCCTTTGGTGACTAGTGAAAAAGCAGTAAGATGGGTCCCTCGTACCCATCCCAGTCCCTGCATTCTCCCCCCATACGCCACCCCCCACCCAGGGAAACCCCATGCTAACAATTCCACAGGGCTGGACGCGGCTGGACTGTACGCTATAAAATTAATTGCTGTAATCTCCGCTACAGCCACTGATCTGGTTTGTCTGGGAACGGCATCTGCTGCTCAGCATCATTCTGTATTCATTTACATTTGCCCAGAGACAGCACGGGTGCTTTTTTTTTTTTGAAAACAAAATACAAACAGCATTAAATGAATTAATCTATCCTCCTGCTTCTCCTAAACGAGGTTAGTTGAGAATCGCTCTACTGAGACCTGACTCCCTACCACATTTTTAAAGGATATTGTCTGAGCTCTTATTTCCTGAGCATGTGCACCAGAGCTCTCCTGTGTGTCAGAACAAAGAACAAATTCTCTTTGTTGTCCTGTAACAGTGCTCTGAATGCAGCGATGTACAAGATCTAGAGATGGTCCCTGCCTTATCGAGCTTACCCTGAGTTTCACCTGGTTCCAGGTGCTCGGACACATGTGGGATTTGTTTCAGCGGGCAGGGCTACGCTGAGAAAAGACAGGATTGTCCCCTTCTCCGACTCCCATGAAGACAGCAAATCACAACATGGGTTTCAGCCAGCTTTCTGGCTTTGGGTCCATGCCGGACTCCCTCTGGGATCCATTCAAACCACTAGCCTAAGCTGCCTTGTCTTTATTGCTATTTAATTTGGGTAAGGCAAATGTAGTTAAGAGCATATCTCTTCTTTTTCTTTTCAGCTAAGAGGTGGCCTGCACTCCCCAAGCGCCAAGCAGTGCCCTCCAGTTTGGAGAGCTCACCAGTACTAGAGCGGTTCAGCAGGAGACACAGTTGTACATGAGCCAACACTGGAAAGACTAACAGCGGGCAGAGCCCAGGCAGCTGCCCTCACACCCTCTTTCATACAGGTACTACCAACCGGTGCCTGGGGAATTCACACACCACGCAAGGAAACGCTGTGGGGGGAGAGCATGGGAAGAGAACAACGGGAAGCAGGCTGCTCTCCAGGATTTGCCTGCTCGAGCACCAGGGAGATGTCAGGGCTGGGCATTGAACAGATGACAGCACTTTCTATTTCCATCCTTCACTACTGTAACACAGGTTTAGAATAAAAACATCTCCCTTGATTTAACTTAAAACATGATAAAAGAAAAAAAAACAAATCCACAAGAGCTGTTTCATTGCAAATGTGGAAGCGGCATGCAGGCAGGCGAGGAAAAGCAGTAGGAATTAATATCCACTGTGTTATTTCGGTACCAGCCTGGGCAGCCTGTGCTACGGGAACCCCTGCCACAAATGGCACTAACTTGAGCCACTAGTGGCTTTTTCAGGGGCTACCGTGGGCACCCAGGTCACACCGACCATCAGGGGTAGCACCACAGCTTGGGCGCCAGAACCAGCATGTGGTGCTACAACAGGTCCCCCCGATTGAATCTGAGGCTGCCTTTCCTCCTGCCCTGCCTCTTCCCACTCTACATGTTGCTGCTCCTGCTTAGGCACTGGGAAGGGGCTGGAGCTTGTAAAGAGCTTCAGGCAGAGGCTGGAGGCTGGGGTGAGGGTCACTGACCCCCGACCTGAGAAAAGGTCTCTGTCGCTGAGCTAAGCAGGTCTGCAGTGCATCAGCGCTGCGCCTTGAAGAGCTCCAGCACGATGCTGGAAAAGGGAGCAATAGAGCTTGCTCTTATGGGGCTCATTTACTCACTTCTTGTAGCAAAACTATTACAGCTGCTCTGCTGCACTTTGGTATTAACACGGCTTTCCAGTTAATTGTCATCTGAACTAGAGCGTAAACAGTTAGAAAGATTTGTCTTGATTAAAATGTTGTCACTGCTGGGGAATTCAACGGAGCTCTGACAAAACTGTCCCAGCGACAGCCTTGCTGTTAAAGCCCATGGCTTGTTTCCTATTGGTAATGTTTTGTGTGCTTTACATCCAACCCTCACTCCATTTTGCCTTTGTCAGCTAGCAGAGCCTAGTAACAAAGTTTAATTGCAGCAAATAGTTAGCTATAGTAGTCTCTTCAGTTTCTGTTAAGCTAAGTTATCGAGACAGACCCAGAGAAAGCCGCAGACACAACCAGCTGCTGCTGCAGATGTTTAACTGCAAGTTCCAACACTGAAATCCAGGCCCCGATGTTCCCTATGGCCCTGTTTAAACCTTCACAGGAGCTGCCTGAGTGGCCATCAGGAACAACAAAGCAGAGGGGTGTGAGCTCCTCTCTTTTCTGGCAGAAGCACAGTGCCTGACCCAGCCAGCCAAGGAAGCACAGCATCCGACTTTGTTCCTGGTTGGTCCAAGGGTATAATCCTTGGGTATGCCCTAAGAGATACAATCTTTTCACATATAAATTACCCTGCAGCCACTTCCCTCACACACCATAACCTCCGGTTGGGATATTCACAGAGGAAGGCAGACTCCCAGTTTAAGTCCTTTCTTACCCTGACGGTAAGAACTTCCCCGAGTTCCCTGCCCCTGCCTATGAACCAGAAAGGAAGACAGAAGAGGCACACAGCACCGGTTCATCGTTTTTCTGTCGATACTTTCTCACTGTGTACCAAGAAAAGCAAACTTTGTTGGGTTAAAGGCAAGAGGGTGCACAGTCAAGAGAGGGGTACTCACGTGGGCAGCAGGTCTCTGCTCTGCTGCCAGGGGTTCTTATCTTTGTGGCATCACATGTAAATTGACAAGAATTCAGCCATGGCCTTGACAGCAAGACCAGACCTTAAGAGACCACCTTCCTGTGAGTCTCCTGACTTGTTAGGCTTAATTTCTTCTTCCTTAGCCTCCCTCTGTCCCATTGCCCAGCTCCAGCAGGAAGCATGCAGAGGGTTCCTCGCCTGGACGAACCAATGAACCACCCTATGTTGGTGATGGCATTTCCCAAAGAATCATAGAACCATAGAATCACTTGGGGTGGAAGAGACCTTCAAGATCATCGAGTCCAACCATAAACCTATGCCAAAACCACCCCTAAACCATGTCCCTCAGCACCATGTCTACCTGTCTTTTAAATACCTCCAGGGACGGCGATTCCACCACCTCCCTGGGCAGCCTGTTCCAATGCTTGACAACCCTTTCGGTAAAGAAGTTTTTCCTAATATCCAACCTAAACCTCCCCTGGCACAACTTGAGGCCATTTCCTCTTGTCCTATGGCTTGTTCCTTGGGAGAAGAGATTGACCCCCACCTGGCTATAACCTCCTTTCAGGTAGTTGTAGAGAGTGAGAAGGTCTCCCCTCAACCTTCTCTTCTCCAGGCTAAACAATCCCAACTCCCTCAGCCGCTCCTCATGAGACTTGTTCTCCAGACCCCTCACCAGCTTTGTTGCTCTTCTCTGGACACGGTCCAGCACCTCAATGTCTCTCCTATACTGTGTGAATGCAAGAAAGGTTCCAAATTCCCCAACAAGTGGAGCTGGATCCGGGGCTCCCAACCCTGATTCAGCCAGACTAGTCCACAGGGAAAAGCACATACAGTGGCATTTCTTGAAGTACCTGCTGCTGCTGAGTTAGATGTGGATGGGACACATTTCTCAAAGCCCTCTAGAAGGGCCTCTGGGGGCCGGGGGCACATTTACCCAACTTCTAGCTGCCATGGCAGCTTACACAGCGGTTTGCACTAGGTGCTGAAGCCAGAGTGGAAATACACTTCAGCAGCACCAGAGCTGGAGGTTTCATGGCTGGTAAAGGGACTCACACAGCGAATTTCTGTGCAAGATTTCAGTGGCCTCTGTGCAAGGGGAGGAATCAAGATTTTGGACTCAGAATTGAGTCTAAATGCTCAAAATCTGCTTTAGACAAGAAGCGTTTCTCTGTGAAACATGTTTTCCAGTCCTTTAACTGTCTCACAGCTTCACCTGGAGCTCCGCCGCTATTTCCTGACTGTCCTCTTTGAGCTGCAGACACCAAAACCAGGCACACCATTGGAAACAACAGCTGTCACATCATCATCCAACAGAGCTGACACAGAAACAGCCCTATTCCTGACTCTTTGGCTGGACGTCTCTACCAATGACAGGGAACACCTATCCTCAGAGCTGCTAGTCAAGACTTTCCAGCACTGAAAGTGCCGCACAAAGGAAAGAAACCTTCTTTAACCAGACACATATGTCACCAGACACATAAATGGAGAAAGATGTACTTACCCACTTGTTCCAGGTCTCTGGGTCTGAGAGAAGCGCCAGTCTGTGTTAGGCTGAGCTTGCTGCAGAGAAAATAGAAGAGTTTTAATACTTCTGTTCTTGCCTTTGAAAATGAAAGCGAACCGATCCTGGATTATTTCAGCCTGGAATATCAGCGTGTTCTTTCCAAGTAAAGAAAATCAATTAGAACAAAAAGAAAGCTTCCCCCTGCTTTCCTGGGTATTTCTGAACCAGCATGAATGCTAAAAAGCATGACAAAAACTATTCAGTGAATAATCTTCCAAAGCAGCTCAGGAAACCAGGCTGTGAAAGAAATGAAGCATGAAATAAACTGATAAGGGCATCAATTCAGCAGGAGCAATGGTACCAAAGTAATGAGCTTGGAGGAGTGAGGGGGTGGGGGTGGCAAAGTTAATTGATACGGAGAAAGATCCTTTTAATGCCAGAAGGTAAAATGATAACAGACCTTCCTAATCTGTCCTTCTTCTGTCCCGAAAAAGGCTTGCCTGAGATCTTGATTTCACACATTGTATTTGAATGACTTTTCCTAGATGCTGTGGCCTCAGCCCATTACAATATTTTTCTGTCCACAGAGAAAAGAATAAACTTCCGACAGCAAAATTAAAAAAAAGCATTATTTGTTTAGGAGACACAATAAACTTCAGACACAGCAGCACACTTTGTAACTTCATTAGTAAGCCCCCGTATCGCTTTCTGCCCTTGTTATTTTACCATCGGACAATGGGCAGCCTGTAAATGAGGAAGGACACGAAGCAGGCTTGTATATTCCTGTTTGAATCACGCTTTTGTGAAAGGCACTAAATAGCAGAACTGTTTTCTGTCTGGAAGACACACACTTCCGAAAATCACAGTCTTCTTAATTAACTCCAGAATGAGAACATGCTACCTGGAAAGGACACCATTTCTCTCAGTTACCTTAGGAATTAGCGGTTCATAGTCCATACAGTGGAACATCAGTTTTATAGGATTATTCTGCTTGTACATGCAATTACTAAAGGAAAAGTGAAGACGGGTACAGCTGACCTAGATTTTTGTTTAGTAGATGTGATTTTACTAATTTCTCCACAGCTTTGATGATTCTCATGAAAGAATATATTAGAATAAATTACTCCCCTAAAATAGTCCCCACTGCTACCCATGCTGCATGCAAATTAAGCTGTTTAAACACTTGCCCTCCAGATTTCAGATACACATTTTTGCACACGCTGACACACAATCCTGCACTAGATAAGCCCTTCCCAATCTATATTTTGAACTCCTGTTGTAATTAGCACTTTGAAATTTAGGGTAGGCATTTATGACACAAAATTACTTTACTTTTTATATCCCGATGTTATAAAAGCTCCAGCTAAATACAGTCACCTACATCCATATTTAGACATCTGAATACAAGCAGCTAAAGTTTTCAAAGCACGCCGCTGCCTAGGTCTCTGCAAGCCCAAGGGCACATAAGGTCACATGGATCTTTGCAAAAAATATCTCTATGTTGAGTGCTGAACAGTGAATTCAGTCTCTCACTGGAAACAACCAAGCTGGAAAATGATCCCTTGCCGGGACATCATCGGTAATTAATAACACCTGGGGAGTCAAGAAATGAGAAATTTCTACACTGCACCCCTACAACAGAGCAAAAGAAACCCAAACAAACTTTGCTTTCAGATAACCTCCTCCTGTGCCATGGTTCATACGCAGAATAAAGGGGTTAAACAGAATCGAGAAGTTAAACACCCAAAAAACATATTCCCGACCATGCTAAAAATCACTTTGAAAAGAAAAGACTATGGACGGGGCCAAAGGAAAACTCTCCGCTTCTACAAACACACAGTCTTTGATTTTACAGTGACGCCCAGCCCCTTCCCCCATCTCCATCAAGCTGAGCCAAAGCTTTCACCTGACATCTCCCAGGAGGTGACAGTGACACACATTCCCTGAAGCCACTTTCCTAGGTGGAAGGACAGCCAGAGAACGGGCACCTAGCCCAGCTCTCATGGACTGTTGCGCTTAGCAGACAGGACAGTAAGAACACCCATCTCTTACCCCATCGCAGGGACTCGCTAAGGTGCTGGTCACCTGCTCGTAGGCAGCCACGGTCTCCGCAGTGCTAGAATGGCTGAAAGGTTTTACAAAGAGGAAATCACTCTGGTCAGACATGGGCGAGAAACAAGAGGTGTAATTCTGTGCCTGGGAGGTCAAGCCTGCTCCTCCCACGTCCAGGTACTTGATGAAGCCATCTGGCTTCATCTGCCCGCGGAAATGGGAGGCGGGTTTGCGGCCAGTCCCTCGGCAGCAACACATGAAGGTCCAGCTGGCAGCACCAGCTTTGAGACACCGGGCGGCCACCACACCAAACATCACGCAGGACACGAGAGAAATGGACACCAGGGAGATGATGAGGTAAAGTGTTAGGTTGGTATCCTTGGGAGAAGACTTGGGTAGATCCAAGGACTTGGCAAAGTCCTGCACGCTGTTTTCCTCTGGAGAAATGACTAATACCACTGAGGCCGAGAGGGATGGTGTCCCATTGTCCCTCACTTCGACCACCAGCCTGTGGGGATCTTCTGAATCCCTGAGAGCCTGTGCAACCCTTATCTCTCCAGAGCGGCGTTCCACGTGGAAAGGCAAAGCCTCAGCGGTCTCCTGCAGCTGGTAGGACAGCCAGGCATTATGGCCACTATCGGCATCAACAGCTACAATTTTGGTGACCAGATAGCCAGGTTCTGCCAAGGCCGGGATGGTTTGGTGGAAGGCAGAGCCCTTGGGGACAGACGGGTAGACAATAGTGGGGGCATTGTCGTTCTCGTCCAGGACAAACACATGGACCACAGCAGTACTACTCAGTGCAGGAGACCCAGCATCCTTCACCTCCACAGGCACCTGGAACACCTTATCCTGCTCATAGTCCAGCGCTCTCACAGTGTAGACGGTGCCATTGTCCTGGTCTATTCGGAAGTAGGTTGAGATGGGTACATCCTGCATCCCGTTGTGCAGGATGGAGTAAGACAGCTTGGCGTTGCTACCCTCATCAGGATCAGATGCTAACACCGAAAAAACAGAAGTTCCAGGAAGGGAGTTTTCCTGAACGTGAGCTGTATCAAAAGGGATGGAGAAATTTGGTGCATTATCATTCACGTCAGCGATTCGGAGGTAAAAGGTTTTTTGCGTGGCTCTTTGTGGGGACCCCGAATCCACAGCCCTCACAGTGATGTTGTATCCACTGGCCTTCTCCCGATCAAGGGGCCCGTTTGTGACCAGCGAGAAATGCTCTTTAAAAGATGACACCAGTTTAAACGGGAGCTCTTTTGCTATCTGCAGACGGACCTGCCCATTGTCACCAGAATCGCTGTCCTTCACTCCAATGAGGGCGATCACAGTGCCTGGGGTTGCATCCTCCTGCACTGGACTGGAGAGAGAGGTCAGCACAATCTCTGGGCTGTTATCGTTGATATCGATTAATTCCACTCGCAGGTGACAGTGTCCTTCCATGGCTGGGGATCCCTTGTCCCTAGCTCGAACTGCAATCTCATAAGCACTGGATTCCTCATAATCCAGTGGGCCTTTGGTTCTGATCTCCCCTGTCCGGGGATCTAAGGAGAACAGCTTGGTGAATTTACCAGGTGAGTTATTGCTAATTTTGAAAGAATATTCCACGTCCCCATTGGGACCTTCGTCCAGGTCGGTGACATTCAACTTGGTGACCAGAGTGCCCACTGGCACGTTCTCCTCCAGATACACCTTGGATATGGGTGGGTCGCAGACAGGAGGGTTGTCATTCGCATCCAGGACATGGATGGTAACCTTGGCAGTGCCAGATTTCACGGGATTCCCTCCATCCAAGGCTGTCAGTGTCAGGCGATGAACAGCCACTTTCTCTCTGTCCAGTGCTTTTTGAAGTACCATCTCAGGCATTTTAACACCATCTCCTCTCACATTGATACTCAGGGTGAAATGCTCACTGGGGCTGAGCTCATAGGTGGAGATGGAGTTGGAGCCCATATCCGGGTCTTCTGCTACTTCCAAGGGTAGCCGAGTCCCAGGGTTGGCTACCTCAGTGATCTCCAAGACCACCTCCGGCTTGGGGAACTGAGGCGCGTTGTCGTTCACATCCAGGACGTCCACCTCAACGCGGTGGAGCTGGAGGGGATTCTCCATGACGAGTTGAAGGTGCAGGGAGCACGTGGGGCTCTGCCCGCACAGTGCCTCCCGGTCCAGCCTGCTATCGAGGAGCAGCACACCCGCCGCCAGGTCCACCTGGAAGTGCCGCTGCCCACCCTCGCTCACCAGGCGCAGGTTGCGCGTGGCCAAGCTCCGCACCTCCACCCCCAGGTCCTTGGCCAGGTCGCCCACCGCGGAGCCCGGCTCTCGATCCTCGGGCACGGAGTAACGGAGCTGGGCGCCGCTGGGAGCCGGCAGGCAGGAGAAGGATGCGAGCAGCAGCGGGAGCTGCCATGGCAAACTCCGGCCCCGGAGCATCCCGTGCCGGCTGTGCGAACGGAGCAGCGCGGAGCGGCGCGGAGCGGCGGCGGGTCCGCGCAACCTCCCCCGCCCTCGCTGCCGGCCCCGGGAGCTGCCGCCGAGCCAGAACCCCCGTGCCCCGGTTGGCAGCGGGGGGGGCGGGGGGTGGGGAGGTTTCCGAACGGGTTGCTCAAGGGAGGAAGCCGCCGCCGGAGCCGCCGGAGCCGCTGGAGCCGCCGGAGCCNATCCATATCCCCCCCCCCACTTCCCCGGCGCCGCTTCCCTTCTCCGCCCCGTCGCCACTACTCCGCCCCCGCAGCGCCGGGAGGGCACCGGGGACTCCCGGCAGCGGGAACCCCCGCTCCGCCCCGCCCGGCTGCTGGCAGCGGGCACCGGTGGGCACCCCCCCACCCCCAACACCCACCCCAAAGCCGGCTGGGGGAGCCGCATCCCGAACCGCTCCGGTACTCAGCGCCGTGGACGCCGGGGCTGCGGCCAGGCTGGGGGACGCGCTCCTGAGCTCACCTCGCTGCACCGGGTGGGATCCGGCAGGCTGGCACCGGCTGGACCCGCCGAGGGTTTCACAAACATGAATTCGCTGATGTCCGAGACGGGCGAAAAGCAGGAACGGTACCGCGGGGCTGGGGGTGCCGTGGCCGTCACCTGGACGCCCATCACCGTGTCCCCTTGCTTAGGCTCATAGTGCAAATGCCCAAAAATGTGGCTGGGAGGGGGCTGAAGCGTGTTCACGCTCTCCACGCAGCAGCCCTGGTTGGCAGGCGCAGAGCCCCGCCGCAGGCACCGCACGCCCAGTGCTGCCAGTCCCACCAGCGAAATGGTGGAGATGAGCACGAGGGACACGATCAGATAAAGCGTAATTGAGGGTAAGCCCCCACTGGTGGTGGCCCGAGCCTCGGAGCCCTGCAAGGCCTCTGGGCCCTTCTCCTCCACCAGCACCACCAGCGTGACAGCTGTGGAGAGTGGGGGCTCCCCGGCGTCCCGAACCACCACCAGTAGTTCATGTGCAGAGGCATCGGTCTCCTGCAGCGCTCGCATGATCCGGATCTCCCCAGAGCGCAGGGTCACGCTGAAAAGCCCTGGGTCTGTGGCTTCCACGAGGTGGTAGGAGAGCCAGGCATTGCGCCCCGAGTCTGCATCTATTGCCACCACCTTGGTGATGAGAGCAGGAGGGGCAGTGGAGGGGGAGATTCGGAACTGGGTAGCGGAGTCCTCCCCGGCCCTGGGGAAATGCACCCGTGGGGCATTGTCATTCTGGTCCACTATAAAAACGTGAACCAGCGTCCTGTTCCTCAGGGCCGGGGAGCCACCATCAGAGACCTCCACGTGGAACTGGAGATAGGTGGTTTGCTCATAGTCAAAAGGGATTTTGGCAGAGACCTGCCCGCTTGTGGGATGTATGGAGAGGTAGCGAGTTGGATCCAGGCCTGGATCTGTCCCGCCAGCTCGCAGGATGGAGTAGGACAGGCGGGAATTCTGCTCCGAGTCAGGGTCGGCAGCAGAGACTGTAACCAGCACGCTGCCCACCGGGTTGTTTTCTGCCACCAGCACTTCATAGGATGCTTGCTCAAATTGGGGCGCGTTGTCGTTGACATCTGCCAGGGTGACTGGCAAGATGGTGTGGCGGGAGAGTGGGGGACTGCCCAAGTCCGAGGCAGAGATGGTGACATTGTAGTAGGCAACATGCTCCCGGTCCAAACGGGTACTGGTTAGCAGTGAGTACTGGTGCTCGTAGTCCTTACGCAGCTGGAATGGAAGGTCTGGAGACACATGACACTGGACCTTGCCCTGCTCACCAGAGTCCCTGTCTCTGACGTGTATCACGGCCACCACTGTGCCCGGGGGTGCATCCTCACTCAGGGAGCTGGAGAAGGAGGTAAGAATCACCTCGGGGGCATTATCGTTTACATCAGTGATTTCCACCACCACACTGCAGTGCTCCTCCATGGTGGGCGATCCCATGTCCTTGGCTTCCACTTCAATCTCGTACACCGTTGCTTCCTCAAAGTCCAGGTTGCCCTGGACACGAATCTCCCCAGTTTGCTCATCGATGGCAAAGATCTGGCGTAAGGCAGCCGAGTTGTGGCTGCTGAGGGAGTAGCGGATGTCTCCATTGGGCCCTTCATCCACATCGGTGGCATTTAACGTTACCACAAGGGTGCCCAGCGGCGAGTTCTCCACCAAGCGGGCTCCGTACGACGGTCTGTCAAAGACCGGGTGGTTGTCATTGGCATCCAGGACCTGAATAGTGATGCGTATCTTGCTGGACTTGGGGGGAGACCCACCATCTTCAGCAGTCAAGACCAGGTGGTGGAAAGCTCTGAGCTCCCGGTCCAGGGCCCTCTCCAGCACCAGCTCAGGGAACTTGCCGCCGTCTGTGCGCGCCTTCACATTGAGGTTGAAGTTCTCATTGGCACTCAGGTGATAGGTCTGCAAGGTGTTGGTGCCCACATCGGGGTCCTGGGCAGGCTGGATGGGGAAGCGGGCACCCAGGGATGCCAGCTCATAGATGCGCAAGGAAACCTCTTCACTGGGGAACTCTGGGGGGTTGTCATTGATATCCAGGATCTCCACCTCGATGCGGTAAAACTCCACTGGGTTCTCAATGGCAAGTTTCAGGTGGAGGAAGCAGCGAGGGTTCTGCCCGCAGAGCTGCTCCCGGTCTATCCGCTCGCTGACCATTATAACACCGGTGTTCACATTGACCGAGAAGTACTGGGAATCCGAATCGGACAGTACCTGCAGATTAGCTGCTGCCAGTTTCGCCACATCGGTGCCCAGGTCCTTCGCGATATTGCCCACGAAGGCGCCCCGGGTGAGCTCCTCCGGGATGCTGTACCGGATCTGAGCGGAGGAGCTGTGCAAGAACAAACAGAAAGAGAAGACAGGCGGCAGCCCGAGGGACCGGCCCGCCTTCCCCGCTGCCCTCGGCATCCTTGCCGGGTGACCGGCCGGGGGAGCGATGCCCTCCGCGCTCCGGGGCCGCGCTCAGCGCTCGCCGCTCCCATTCATTGTTTGGGGCGGACGCGGTTCGACGGGGGCGGGGAGCGGAGGGGAGAGGCGCGGGGGGGAAGAAACGCCGGTGCTCCGCGCAGCCGCCTCGCCATTGGCTCCCAGCGCCGCTCCGCTCCTCCAATCGCCGCCCTCCTTTCCCAGGACAGCAACACCGGCGCCAATCGCGACCCGCCCCGCCGTTGCCGCCATCGCGCCCGGCGCTTCCCCGAGCGACAGCGGCGCTTCCGCGCCCCCCCGGTGGAGCGGCAATGGCGGCCCCGGGGAGGGGCCAAGGAGAGGTCCGGCCGCCCGGCTCAGCCCTGCCCCATGGCTCTCACCTGGCCGGGGTCCCGCAGCGTACCGGTAGCGGAGAGGAAAGCCCCGGTTTCCCTCGGTAGGGTGGCGGGGGGCGGGCAAGGCCGCAGGAAGGTGAAGTCGCTCCGCTCGGAGCCGGGGGAGAAGCAGGTGCTGTAGCACTGGGACTGGGAGTCGGTGGGGCGCAGGGTGACCTCCATGTACTTCAGGGTGCCGTCAGAGCTGAGCTGGAGCTTGGGGCTGGAGCGGTTGAAGAAGTCGCGGGAGGGCGACTCGCTGAGCCAGCAGCAGCAGCAGGGCGAGGCGGTGGCACGGCCTCTGCGCCGCAGGCACCGGGCGGCCAGGAGGGTGACGGTGGCAAGTGCCACGGTGCTAACGGCTGCCAGTGCGATGATCAGGTAGAGGGTCAGGTCTGGCTTCTCCTTGGCACCAGCCAGAAAATCCCGAGGTTTGTAGCTCTCCTCCGGGGCTGCCTCCTCCAGGGTCACGGTGATGGTGACTGTGGTGGAGAGTGGTGGGTTGCCATTGTCCATCACCTGGACAATGAGCTGCTGCACTGCCATGTCGGTGTCCTGGAGGGCACGCGCCGTCCGCACCTCCCCGGTGTACAGTGACATGTGGAACAAGGAAGGGTCGGTGGACTGCGGCAGCAGTCGGTATGAGAGCCAGGCATTGTGCCCAGAATCTGCATCCACTGCTGTCACCTTAGTGACCAGGTAGCCCGGTGGGGCAGACAGCGGGACCCTCTGGGATGCTGGGACATCACTGTTGCTGGCAGGGTGCAGGATGATGGGGGGGTGGTCATTCTGGTCCAGCACAAAGATGTAGACAGTAACATTGGCATGGAGTGGGGGGGACCCCGAGTCCCGCACGGCCACAGAGACTGGCAGAACCTGCAGCAGCTCGAAGTCAAAGGTGCGCTGAGCATAGAGGTTGCCATTGTCAGGGTTGATGTGGACAAAGGATGTGGTGGGGGCACCCTGCACTTGGCCACTCTCTATGGAGTAAACGAGCCGGGAATTATCCCCATCATCAGGGTCTGAGGCAGAGACGGTGCACAATAGGGAGCCAGGTGGGTTGTTCTCCGGGAGGAAGGCATCGTAGGAGGGCTGCAGGAAGCGTGGGGGGTTGTCATTCACATCAGATATGTTGAGGAGTAGTGTGAGTGTCGTGGTGAGGGTGGGAGACCCACCATCCTGGGCAATCAGCTCCACAACATACTGTGCAGTGGACTCTCGGTCTAGGCTCTCCCGGGTGACCAGGGAGAAGTGGTTCTCAAGGGACTTGATGGCAAAAGGCACATTGGGGGAGATCTCCAAGCTCACATCCCCATTGGCCCCTGAGTCTCGGTCCCGTACGTTGAAGAGCCCCACGACAGTCTCTGGTGGGGTGTCTTCTGGCACCGGGTTCAGCAGGGAGGTGAGCAGCACCTCCGGGGGGTTGTCATTGGCATCCTCCACTTCCACCTTTAGCACACAGTGGCCCTCCATCTCCGGGACCCCACCATCATGGGCTCGCACATAGATCTCATAGAAAGGGGATTCCTCAAAGTCCAAGGCCCCGCTCACCCGGACCTCACCGGTGCGGGGATCCAGGGCAAAGAGCCTTCGGATCGAGTCAGAGGTATGAAGCCCAAAGGAGTACTGTGTCTCCCCATTGGGTCCCTCATCAGGGTCAGACGCATTGAGCCGGAGGAGCAGGGCCCCCACAGGCATGTTTTCTGGGACTTGCACCTTGTACGTGGCACGGTCAAAGGTGGGCGCATTGTCATTGACATCCAGGACCAGGACCATTATCTGCACTGTGCCCGAGCGGGCTGGGGTTCCCCCGTCCATGGCCGTCAGCACCAGCTGCAGTTCTGGCTGCTCTTCCCGGTCCAGGGCACGCTCCAGCACCAGCTCCGGGAAGAGTTTGCCATCCTGCTGCTGCTTGACGTCCAGGGAGAAGTGGGAGTTGGGGCTCAGCCGGTAGGAGCTCACAGCATTGGTGCCCACATCGGGGTCCTGCGCACTCTCCAGGGGGAAGCGTGCAGCCACCGTGGCAGATTCGGCAACACGCAGGGTGCGGTGAGCAGTGGGGAAGCTTGGGGAGTTGTCATTCAGGTCCAGGATCTCCACTTCCAGGCGGAAGAGCTGCAGGGGGTTCTCTGTCACCACCTGCACTGACAGTATGCAGCTGGCAGCCGCTCCGCACAGACGCTCCCGGTCCAGCTGCTGGCTCACCACCAGCTCCCCACTGTCCAGGCGCACGGCGAAGTGGCGCAGGCTCTCCTCTGAGCCCAGGCGCAGCCTGCGACCCGGCAGCTCCTCCACCTTCAAGCCCAGGTCCCGGGCCACGTTCCCCACCACAGTTCCCACCTCTGACTCCTCAACCACCGAGTAGCGGATCTGCCCGGAGACCCAGCCCCAGCCGCAGAGTGAAAACAAACTCAGTACTTGCCATTTCCAGGCGGGTGGCTGGACGCTGACACTCTCCATGTCCGTGCGCGTCTGGCCCGGGACGCAGCAGGCACTGGGGAGCTGCAAAAAAATCCCTGGGTCTCTCTTCCACGGCTTGGAAAACAGCTCCGGGGCTCCGGCAGGCTGTGGCTCCGGCTGTCAGCCTCCGAGCAGAGGGGGTGGGCTGGGGGAGGGGAACTGAATCACAGCCCCAGCGCGGAGGTGGAAGGGGGGGGAAGCAGATTTCCCCCCCCTGCTTCAGATCAGCGCCCAATTGGCCGAGAGCTCCGTCCCCTCTCGGCCATCGGTGGCTCCCCAGAGGTGAGGGAAGCAGGGGCCCGAGCTGGCATCAGCAGGGCTGCCACCCCCGGCCTCCCCTCCGCCAGCCTGAGTCACTTGCTCCAACAGCTCGCTTCCCGTTCGCAGGGAAACTGCACGTCCTGACAGCCTGGAAGCTAGGTACAAGCCCTCCCTGTGCGCTCCCCCCTTCCACAATGGTGGCTTCACATCGCGCCCACAGACAAAGGGCAGCTGTCATGAACGCGGGCCAAAGGACTTTTCATGCCCGATGAAAAGGTGCTTGTTAGAGGCCTGAGGTGCCAGGGGCTCTTCTCCCACCCCTTTTCTCCCCCCCAGCTAATGCTTTGGCTGCTCTCTGCACCCCATGATTGCCACTGCAAGTGAGGCATCACTGCCACCAGTACCGCTATCAGCCAGGAGACCTCGCACCAAGCCAGAGACGACCACCCCCACCAGCTCCCCGTGGGTGGCAGAGGCAGAACGTGGGAAGGCAGAGATGAGTGCACCATTCAAAGCTGCAACGCAGTTGTTCCCCACACAAACGCCACTGGATGCCCCTTCCTCACCACGGGACAAGGGGTCAACTTTCACAGTACCCAAGTCACTGCAAACGCATGGAGCCAGCTGACAAACACACTACATCACCACCGGATCACAACATCAGGTCGGGATGTCAGATGGGGAAGGAGGCCGGAGCCTCTCACCTGGCAGACACACATACCGAAATTCTGTGGCAGACACAGCTCTGCAGCCAAGCAATCTCCCGGGTGACAAAAGCAGGGCTCTCAGCCTCCCTGGGGGGGAGCAGAGCAGTCATGGCCCCCTCTCCCTGTCCTAGAGGATGGTGGTGAGCTGCAGGGTGTTATCTCAGTTCGCATCCCTGCGGAAGCCTTGTGCAGTCGTGCCCTGGAGTCCTGTCCTCGGTGTACCCTGACCTCCCTTGGGTGCATGCAGACCCTGGGGGGCTGGGGTCCGCAGAATTGCGGCAGGCAGGGGAGCCAGCTCCTGCCTGTCCCCCTGCCTGTCCCCACTACCCAGGCACCAAGGGGACCTGGGGGAACGGGCGAGAGTGGCTGAGGGTACCTATGGCCGGCACGGTGGACGGTGACAGGGACATCATCCTCTGGGCGAGAACAGAGACGGTGGAGGTGCTGCTACCGAGGCTTCCCCCCCCTCCTTCCTCCCCCCTCCCCCCCGCA
>VZSF01004322.1:0-10549 GCA_013398295.1 Chionis minor
GCAGATGAACAGAGTCCTCTTCAAATGCTGGGCAGTGAAGAAAAGAGGACTGACCCTGCAATCCCTCAGCTTTTATACTGAGCACGAGGCAGATGGGATGGAATAACCTGTTGGTCAGTTTTGGGTCACATGTCCTGTCCGCTCCTCCCCACAGGTAGGACCCTTCTTCCAACCTTCCAACAAGGCAAATAACAATGTTGTCTGGCCTTGGTTGTTATAGCAGTAAGTGTAAGCAAGAGTCTGTCTGCATAACATTCCTTGGTATAAATTATAAACAATCAGGTCTCATCACTCCGGAAGCAGACTACTGTCTGAAAAATACACCATTAATTTCAGAGAGTTCAGTTAGTTACAAGAGATTTATCTGCGAAGTAAAACTAGCAAACAGAAAATTGGGTCTGTTTTATCTCAAACCAGGACAAGCTAGAACAGGTTGTCCAGGACCGTGTCCTGTTGAATTTTGAGTATCTACAAGGATGGAGATTCCATAGACTCTAAGTAACTTGCTCCAGGCTTCATGGTTCTCACAGTGAAAGATTTTTCTTATGCTTAAATGGAATTTCATGAATTTCAATAATGGTGAGTCTCCCACATTCCTGCCAAGCCACTCTTATCACTCTTCCTCCTCAGCAGGACAGCAAGAGAAAATAATATTTAGAAGATAAGAACAGGGAGATCACTCACCAGTTACCATCATGGGCAAAATGGACACAACTTGGGCATTATTTGAATTTATTGACAATTAAAACCAGAGAAGGATCGTGAGAAACAGAAACAAAACCACCCCAGCCCCTGCTTCTTCCCAGACTCAACTTCAGTCCTTCATTCCTAACTCTTTTGTCCCCTCCACTCCCACTCCAAGCAGTGCAAGGGGATGGGAAAGGAAGGTTGCAGTCAGTTCTTAAGAGTTCATCTCTGACATTCCTTTCTCCTCTTGCTGTTCTCTTGCTCCAGCACGGGGTCACTCCTACAGGATACATTCCATCATGAACTGCTCCAGTATTGGTCCTTCACACAGGCTGCAGTACTTTCTTCAGGAACAGACTGCTCCAGCATGAGTCCCCATGTGGACCACAGTTCCTGACAGAAAAATTGCTCCTACACGGGCTGCTCTCCACAGACCACAGCTTCTGCCTGTCTGCTCCTGTGTGACCTCTCAACGGGTTGCAGCTTCCTTCAAGGCACATCTGCCTGCCCCAGCATGGGGCTGTCCATGGGCTACTGTGTGGATATCTCCACACAGCTCCACCATGGTCCTGCATGGGCTGCAGGGGTACAACTTCTGTCACTATGTTCTTAACCATGGGGGCTGCAGGGGAACTTCTGCTCCAGCACCTGAAGCATCTCCTCTTCCTCCTTCTTCCCTGGCCTTGGTGTCTGCAGGACTGTTTCTCTCACATTTTTCTCACTCCTCTCTCTCCCAGCTGCTGCCCATCTTATTTTACCCTGTCTTAAATATCTTAAATATTATCACACAGGTACCACTAGGTTTGCTGATTGGCCCAGATTTGGCAAGTGGTGGGTCCATTTTGGAGATGGCTCGAATTGGCTCTGTCTGACATGGGGGCAGTCCCTGGTTTATTCTCACAGAGGCCATCCCTGCAGCCCCCCTCCTACCAAAACCTTTCCATGTATACCCAATACACTCTTCTTAATGCAGCCCAGCAGATCAATGTTCTTCTTTGAGACAAAAGCATGTTGTGACCTCATGTCCAACTTGTTGGACACCAGGATGCCCAGCTCCCTCTCTGCAAAGCTGCTTTCTAGCCAGTCGGCCCCAGCATACTGGTGCATGGGTCATTCCTCCACAGGTACAAGACTTTGTACTTCCTTTTGTTGAACGTCATGAGGTTCATGCCTGGCCTGGTCTCCAGCCTGTCGAGGTTCCCTCTTAATGGCAGCACAACCATCTGGTGTGCCAACGACTCCTCCCCAGTTTTGTATCATCTGTGAGAACTCACTGAGGGTATATTTAGCCCTGTCATCCATGTCGTGAATGAAGATATTAAGCAGTACTGTCCCCAGTGTCAGCCCCTGGGTTACACCAATAGGAACTGGCCTCCAGCTGGGCTTCGTACCACTGGTCATAACCCTCTGGGCCCAACTATCCAGCCAGTTTTCAATCCACTTCACTGTCCACTTACCTAGCCCACGTTTCATCAGTTTCTCAATGAGGATGTTATGGTAGGCAGTGTTTAAATCCTCGCTAAAAATCAAGATTAAAAAAACTTTCTGCTCTAGTATCACCCACCAAGTTAATCTTATCACAGAAGGCTATCAGGTCGGTCAGGCATGATTTTCTCTTCATAAATCCATGCTGACTACTCCCAATTACCTTCTTGTCCTTCACAAGTTTGGAAGTGGTTTCCAGGATTAGTTGCTCTGTCACCTTCTTAGGGATCAAAGTGAGACTGATTGGCCTTTAATTTCCCAAATCCTTCCCCTTGCCCTTCTTGAAGAAAGAAGTGACATTTGCTTTCTTCCAGTCCTCAGGAAACTCCTCAGATTGCCATGAACTTTGAAAGAGAACTGAGAATGTCCTTGCAGTGACATTAGCCAGCTCCCTGAACACTTTTAGGTGGATACCATCAGGCCCATGGACTTGAGTATGTACAGATTGCATAAATGTTCCCTAACTTGATTGCGCTCTACCAAAGGTAAGTATTCCTTGCTCCAGACTCTTCCACAGGTCTCAGGGGATTGGGATTTCTAAAGGCAACTCTCACCAGTAAAGACTGAGGCAAAGAAGACAATGAATACTTTGGCCTTTTCCGTGTCCTTTGTCACACAGATCCCTTGCTCTGTGCAGCAGGAGGTCCACATTTTCCCTTAGTCTTCCTTTTGTTGTTTATGTATCAATAAAAGCCTTTCTTGCTGCCGTTCACATACCTCATGAAGTTTAACTCCAGGTGGTCTTGGATTTCTCTTACCCCTTCCCTGTATGACTTTTTACATCTCCTGTATGCTTCCTTCCTGTATATGAGTTTTGTTCATCTCTGCAGACCTCCTGCTGCTTTTGCATGACTTCCTGTTTGGGGGCATAGACTATTCCTGACCTTGAAGGAGCTGATCCTTTGAAACACAACCAGCTCTCCTGGACCCCCACTCTCTCCGGGGCCATTGCCCTGTGATTCTTCCAAGCAGACCCCTGAACAGGCAAAAGCTCTGCTCTGTTCTCCTGAAGTCCAGGATTGTGATACTGCTATTTGCCTTCTGTCATCCTCTCATGAGGTACTCCTGAGAACTCTTCTACTTCATGGTCACTGCCAAGGCTGCCCCTGACCTTCACACCATCAGCCAGCTTTTCCTTGTTAGTATCCAGTTCAGCAAAGCACCTCCCCTTATCAGATCCTCAATCATCTGTGTCAAGGAAGTTGTCACCAATCCACCAATCCACTCCAGAAATCTCCTGGATTGCCCTGCCGTGTTTTCCTTCCAGCAGATATCAGTGAAATTCAAGTCCTTCATAAGGATCAGGACCTACAAACAGGAGACTTCCTCCAGTTGTCTGAAGAAGGCTTCAGCTACTTCTTCCTAATCAGGTGGTCTGTAGCAGACACCCACCGCATCACCCACAATTATCTGCCCACTAATCCTGACTCCACTTTGCCAGGTGGATCCTGTATCTTACAAGATGTCCTCAATCTTCAAAGAGGCTTCCATGGTCACAAAAAACCCAAATCCCTGTGGTTGACACCAGGTGCACAACCAGATGAATGTGCAGGATCCATCCATTCCTCCACAAGCCTTCTCCCTGACTAGAAAGGCAAAGAAGAATACCAAACATTCAATTAAAAAAATAAAGCACTACTAAAATGAAGGAGGCAGAGATTCTAACCTGGGTTGCAAAGCTGCAAATCTCATTTTAATAGAAATGCTTTTGAATTATGCTGTTGTAGATCAGAATCTGCTCCCTGAACTTTTAAATAAAACAAACCAAATAGAATTTCTATTTTCCTTTATTCTCAGTCCTTTGTTGTGAATTTTCTTCTTGGACTATGAACTTGTTATTGATTTTTTCCTATCTGCACTACTTGTTCAATAAGCTTATCACCAAACTTGGCCCTAAAAGATGCTCAAAGAAAATGTGAAAGTGCAGTATCTATTCTCCTTCAGTAATGACTAAATTCTCCTTTGTTTCAGAGGAGTCTTTATGGAAAAAAATCAGACTCTAGCAAAAAGTTGGAAGATAGACTGAAGCATTGTATTCACCAGCATGAGCACATGGGAAGATCTGGTCAAAGGAAACCATTTGCATGGACATATCCTTGAAAACAACAGTTTGATAGTTGAGGTTTACTGGTCTGACTCAAAATAAGAGTTAATACTCAGAAAAAGTATTTCTTGTTTATTCCCGGGACCCATAGGGAAACTGACAGATTATTTTCATGACAGTTAGATTTGAAATTCTTTACAAGTTATTTACTCTGAGATCCATTCTACTCAGTTTTCACATTTGGATACAAAGCTACAGTTTAGACTTACTTATGTAGAAGTGCAAATTTATATTAAAAACCCCAGAAAATGCTTGCATCCTTAAAACTGGGCAGAAGATTTTAGTTGTGAGGAATTCAGGCAGACTTTTCTACGTAATAATTATATTTATTTGATACTATTCTACTGATATGCTTCATTGTCAGAGACAGCAATTAATCCAAAATATCAGCACAACAAGTTCTGCCGTGATGTTGTAGAGGCAACTCCACATTAGGGAAGTTAAAAATCAGTGCAGAGCTGAGAAGTTCAATAACAACCTCTGATTAGGTAATCATTACTACAACTCCTGCTGACTTTCACAACTGCAAAGGGAAAACTTTTATAAGAATTTAGCTAGGATTCTTTCGTGATTGTCAATGACCTCTTTATGTGCAGACTTGGAAATCTGAAGAGTTACACGTACATGACCCCTCCATTTCAGTATTGAACCTAATTTGACAGGTGTATTGCCAGAAAAAGAGTGACTTGGCTCTGGCTCTAGCATGTACAGGTAACACAGAAGGTTTAGAGCCTGGTGTCAAGACTTTTTGAGGCCCAGAAACTCCAGCAGAATAATATGGAAAATTAATGTTCAACTTTTTTTTTTTTTTTAAAAGAAAAAAAAAAGCTTTTATTTTAGCTATCAAGGGAAATGCTGGTCTATTTCTTACTAGGAATTTGCAGCGCTCTCAGTGTCCAGGGATGCTAACACATAAATAGAGATTTTTGCAGGATCGGTTAAACCCTCCAGAAAAAAAAAAACAGGGAAATGAAGTAGAGTCAATATTTTTGTGATCTTACAGGCTTTCTCATGGCTGTGCTTCTGAGTATATAATTAATTATTTGTAGTACTGTAGTGTCTAAAATCTCTCTAAGGGGTTATGAAAGAAGGAGTCTGTTGTGTCAGGACTAGTCAAATTCAAAACAAAATACAGTCATCACTCCAGAGAATTTCCTACTACAAAGATTAGATCAATAAACTTTTGTATATTTCTCTTGCCTTAATATTTCTATTCAAAACATAGGGAAAGGAATTATTTACTTACAGTACCAGAATTAAACCAGCTGAGCTAAAGTATCCTGTGGCCTGCCAATCATTTTCTCCCAATAAAGAAATAACCTGCTGCTGGAGTGTCACCTGTGATCCAGGAAACTACTATCAAAAAATGAAGCACTGAATATAATACGTCACAGAGGACAGAAGGAGTCATCCAGAAAATGATATCTGAGAAAACACAGATGAACCTCACCAGAGATCATCACCTTCACCTGTTCTGATGAACTTTACTCCTCAACTCATTTTAGCCTTGGCTAACTTGTTTTATTCCCCACCAGACTTAAAAGAGATCCAGCTGATGTTAAAAGAGGAATGTGAATTTTTCTCTTACTTGAAAGTCCTGAAGTGTCGATGGTCACATTGGGTGTAAGGAGAATGAAAACTTTTTTTTTTTTCCCACTGACTACTTCAGTAGGACAAATTTTCACATTAAGTCTTGTAAAATTCATCAACCAGCAAAATGCTAACACTATGACTTACTTCTTTATAGTATCTTTCTGGATCACCTGAGATCTTCCCTGAACAGTGCAAGAAAATAGTCACTAAATAGTATAGCTTCTTTCTGAGGACAAAACACAATCATATCTCAGATTATTCAATATTAGTTAGGTCTCCTAGTTATCTGTACATAATGAAGATAGTAGCATAGAAGATGGTAAGAGTGTTTTATTTCCTTTGGATTTTTTACTTAGGCAGCTGTAGGACTTTTTTTAGGTTAGCTGGAACCCTTTCAGAGTCACAGGAATAGGTAAATCCCATGATCTTCAAGAAGGTTATAAGTCATATGCAGATTTCGTTAAGATTGACAGGAGTCTTTTCATTGACCCTAATGAAAAACGGATAATGCAGAGTAGCAGGTTATGCAGATTTGCAAGATGGACCTACGCTTACACACAAATAAAATAGTGCTACTTTGGAGAAATTATTCAATGCTAGAGGACATATGGTTTGGGAATGCATCTGAATTTCCAGAAACAGTGGCAAAAACAGTTCATACGCAGCCAATTGCAATCACGACTTAAATCTGCGGTTATCCCTTGCAGCGTGATTTTGCTTGCCCTTAATCTAGTCTTAATTTCATCTAGCTGAATATTTCAATGATCCCTAAACATTTTGAATTATTATAATTGGGCATTGAGAGAGTCAAAGATTTGAAGCCCAGAAGTGATGACTGGATACAGCTTTGATCTTTCCTTAACTGCACACAACCAATTTTCACCTGCTTTTTACTGATCTTAATAACCTGCCTTCATTATCTCACTTCCTGGAAGTTCATTCTGGTATTAATCCACCCTTGCCTTGAAAATCTTCTGCATTTGCCTGCTCACCTCCATCACAAAATTGCAGAGTATGGGCTCTCTTGCTTCATGTGCCTGGGTGAACAGTAACAAGCCCAGTATCTGTGGTCAGCACCACTCCAAGTCTACCATCACCAGCAACAAAAAGTAAAGCTCTGTCTGAATGTGTGGTGCTTCCAATAGCAACACTGCGGTCTTTTGGAGGGTTAACTGAAACCAAAGGAACCCGATTTAACTCAACGAAATTGTGGGTGTGCTCATTTACGAGTGCTGAGCATCCTCGCTTAGGCTATTTCGCAAGGCTACACTCAGGATTTCTTGTGATCAGATCAGTTCTGGAGAGGTCAAACGCTCTGCTGCAGTGTCAGCCTTTGAAATTGAAAGTGCAAGGGAAGCCGCAGGGAGTCGAGCCTCTCCTGCAGCGAAGGAAGCAAAACGGCCTTTGCTCTGTATGTGCCACTGTTTGATTATTTTTTCTTTTGTTCTCCTGTTAGTGGGCCTGGTCCTACCCACCTTCCCAGAGACAACTAGCTTGAAGTCAAAGCATTTTTTTTTGCTTTTCAGGACCAACAGGTTTGGGCATAGGCTTTCTTAGCGGAGTGAAAAGAAAAGATCTTGCTTTGCAACATAGTGGTCTGGTTTCTGCATCAAAATGTAGTTTCATTTTATTTTCCTTGAGGATATATTAAGGCAGGACTTAAGGAAGAAGTAGAATGATCAAAAATTAATTTAAATTGTTTTGATAATGTGTAGATTCATTACTTTCAGGAAATGTATATGTTCTATAAAATAGAATACATCTAAAAATCTTAAGTATGCTGACATGTTAGGAAAGCTTCTTATTAAGCTTAATGGCCCACAAATATATCTGTGTGATGGTATTTGAGCTCAGATTTATTTGTCATTAACTGGAGCTAAATTTTCTGTTACCTTTCTAACAAGCAAAAATAAACTCTTATGAATTCACCACCACTACACCACCTCTAACCTGATATTGTAGAAAGGGTAGCCTACAGCAAACTGGTAAAGTAAAAAATGGTAAACCACGCTAGCACAGATTATTAAATGACAGTGATTCAAAAAGCTTGTAATATTCATGTTGATTTGCTGGAAATCCTGAAGAGTTTTACTACTTATGCTGAATTTCTAAAGAAGCCTATATTCCTCAGGAAAAAAAAATGCACAGAGGTAAGGGGAGGTTATCTTAAAGTAGATTTGAAACTGTTTTATCTACAAAATGAAATTTTTTCTTTATGCCTGGAAACTAAACACCACTATGGTAACTTTTGTGTTCCTAAATGTAATGCAAAGAGATTGATACTAACATTAATGTAATTCAGAAGAGGTAGCATGAATAAAAATGAGACTTAAAGATGGAAATATATTCTACCTAAACTCACTAATACTATGTTTTTGCATTTAGAATTCTGCTTTAGAAAAGATTAAGAGCATAATTCACCTCTGTAACTGAGCAGAACTCTGTACAGAAAACAGGGCAGGAGTACAATGTAAATTTATAGCTCACCTCTGGAGGAAGTGCCAGCGGCTAAAGAGTATATTTTAGGACTCTCTTGTCTCTGGGACCTCTCTGGCATACAGGAATAAGCAGGAGATGGGACACCCAAGGAAGTCGGCAAGGTAGAATCCCAGACTTTGTCTTTGCTCCCCCAAGTGGAAAGATTTCACAGGCAGCCACCATGGCAAACCCTGTATCCAAAACTGATGTGAGAGAATCGCACCACAGGGACCCACGAGTAAAAGGTTTTAATCTGAGTCATATGTGAACCAACAGCCATTTGGAAATGGATTATTGCACCTGAAAAACACATTTGTTACATTTTTTCAGCTGCCAAACTGTTAAATAATGACATTGCTGCTGATCCGAAGTAAAAGCATCTTGAAAGTGAACCTGACCTTAGAATAACACAGAAGACACAACTAGCAAGGTATAAGCAACCTGTTCTTACATGGAAATTTTGAAGTAAAACTTCTATGTCTCAGTTCATCACCACATGTGCCTCTTTTACCAAATGAGAGAAGTAAGCATTTTCATGAGGTGATACATTTAATTTTAAGACAAATGTGTGAGATAGATGTACTGCATTTTGGAGGTAACATTTTTTCTCTCTGTTCATCACTAAGGTGACCTAGGATGAACTAGATCTTCTTTTGATGTCTGCTTTGTAGATGAGAAGAAATGTTTCTCAAGTTAGGTTTTTGCCATTTCTTTCTGAAATAAAATGTTCTAGTCCCTCCAATCATAGAGGAGTCATGAGAAATATTTTTATTTAAGACTTGTATTTCTCTTTCCTGGCAATATTTTTAAGTGTCCATATGCCCTTCAGGGATCAAATCACATAAATTAGAAAAAAAAAAATATAATGAAATTTCTTTAAAATAATTGAAAATAAAGAAACATATTTCACCCAAAGACTACAATTTTATCAGCAATATTAAAAAGCCTCTCCCCATCTATTTTTTCCACAAACCTATTAACAGTTGCAGAAGACCAAGTGTTTCCCTCATTCATTTAAGAAAACATAAAGGATTCTCATCAGGATGCTGTGTGTTTATTTTGCAAAAAAAATTATATAAAAAGTAGCAAGTCCCATGAATGGGTCATTTATTCACAACTATTTGGATTCATGGATTTTAAAAGAAAAGTATGTTTACCAAAACAAGGAATTTACAATATATAGTATATGTATACAATTTTTTCCCTTAATTTATTTGCTAAAAAGGTGGTAAAAGAGAGCCAAGGGATTTTTTTTTTTCCTCCATAAATTGCTGAAGGAACAACTGTGGAAACTAAGTTAATAACCTCAGCTGATTTTTCCTCGTTAGTGTAATGAGGTTGTGTGGGATACAGTGGCTTTGACCACGTTTTAGTTTTTCCCCCTCCTGAGTCCATCATCTCATTCCACGCTGATGTGAACTAAAAACTAGGTCCAAAACACAATTCTTGGAGTTTTAAAAAAAAAAAAAAATGTTGAAAATTACACTCAAATTCATCCTACTTCATGTCTGAGAATGTTTCTTTTGAAATCCTAGGATCTGGTGCTAGAGCAAGTAACAGCAAAGGAAAGTGTCTGTTAGGAAGTCAGAGTAGTTTTAGACTGGTGGTCACTTTTGTCCATACCTGGTGTCTCCATGTGCTAGTGGACGCTAGTGAAGACAATAACAACATTAAAATTTATGGTGTGAATGCTCCACTCTCACAGCTATAGACTAAGCAAAAAAAATGATGACCATTTATAAAAGCAGAAGAGCCACTTAAAGTAAATATACTGTCTTTCTTTAAAATGGCTTGATAACATGGTTGAACCCTGTATTTCCTTAAATTTCTGAATGGGTAGGTTTTTGTCTCATATGAACTATTTATGCAGGCCTTAAGGAACTGGATCCTATCTAGACTCAAATCTATATAGTAGGTTTTCAACATGGTTTGGGAGGCTTTAACTACTGAATAAATTTTTCTGCTGAGATTATTAAGTTAGTTTAGAAAACCAAGGAATTTATCTAGTTGCTTTTTATTTCTTCATTTAGAAAGCTCATTTCACTGTATTTAGTGCAGAAAAGAAGAGTACTTGCTATTCTGACAGGTGAAATATCCTGAGGAGTAAAAATGTTAAATGCTTCTTTTTCCCTAAGAGAGCTCTAATATCAGCCAAATGCCTATGGCATTCTCCTCATCAAGATGCTGCTTTTTTTTTTTTTT